>JAGKTI010022488.1:0-15236 GCA_018397915.1 Birgus latro
CTCCACAAGCTCCTCTCAAATAACTCATTTCCACTGCTCTCACTCTTGACTTCTGGCTCTCCAACAGGGTCCAAGCTTCACTTCCATACATTACAGTTGGTATCACAATACTGTACTGTCATGTAGCAGATTTTTCACTTCCATGCTCACTTCCTTGTTTCTCATCACTGCTTTCCAGGAACCAGCAACCTTCCTTCCCTGCTGCACCCTTTCAAGCACTTCACGCTCCAGACTTCCATCCTCAATCATCACACTACCCAAGTACTTAAATGCACTCACAGTCTCCATATCCTCCCCACCCAATCTCACTGACTTCACTTCTCTCAAAGACCAGCACTTTACTCTTCCCTACATCCACCTATAGATTCTATTTCTTACACACTCCCCCAAACTCATCTACCAAGCCCTGCAGCTCCCCTTTGTCTTCATTTAACAGCACAGTATCATCTGCAAACAAGGCTACAGGGAGTTTCGAAACACTGCCCTCTCTCACTAGGGCTGCTCCAGCATCCACTGCCCTACCTTGTATCTCTTTTATAACCCCATCCATATACAGATTGAACAGCCATGGAGACATGACACATCCTTGTTTTATCTCTTTTATAACCCTATCCATATACAGATTAAACAACCATGGCGACATGACACATCCTTGTTTCAATCCAACCTTCAAATAGAAAAATTCACTCAGTTCGCCATCCATCGCACAGCAACTTTAGCACCCTCATACGTGCTCTTCACAGCCTTCAACAACTTCCCATATACAGTAATCTCTCTACTATTCGGACGATCACTATCCGGTTACCTCACTGTTCGGACATCGTAGACTGATGGCCGAAACCCAAAATGCCCAGAAATTGAAAATAAAATAAAATAAAATGTTTTCCGACCGCGTCAGTTTGCAATTTCCGCGCGCACCGACCAGCTGTCTTCCCACGCTCGTCCCCTCCTCCTAGTTCTCTGTCAACTCCAGTGAGCAGAGGACAGTTGTCAGATCGTTTGAGGTATTTTTGCTCGTTTAAATAACCATAATTCACAGTGCTAAGGATTATGTTTAGTTAAACACTGGATTACTGGACATGCTTCAAGAGCAATTATGACCACTGTAAAAACCTTAAAGGTAGGGATAATATTCGTCAGCAAGCACCATGGACATGTAAGTACACTGTCAACTGCTAAATATTTTCCATAATCACTTCTAAATCCTCATTCTCTGGTTACATTTTATTTACTTCATGCTTTGTGTCCCATATTTGAGTGCACAGGCTGTGAAAGAGGTGATTTTCTCAGTGATTACCACGTCTCTTACATACGTTCACTATCTAGTCAACTGGTGAACATTTTTGCCCTACTCACCTCTAAATCATAATTTTCTGGTAACAATTTATTTATTTGATGCTTTGCATCCCATATTTTAGTGCATAAGATGTGAGAAATGACGATTTTCATAGTGACTCCCACTTCCGATACTTACTTACACTAAGCTGCCAACTCGTGAACACCTATGCCTTACTTTCCTCAAAATCATAATTTTTGGGTTAAAATTCAATGAATTCATGCTTTGTGCCCATTATTTATGTGAATGGGGTCTTAAATAAGTGCAATGCATGTCCGGTAGGGAGGTAGGTAGGTGATTTTCTGATTTAGGTTAGGTTAGGTTAGGGTCAAGAATGTCAGGTGCTGTTGGTGAACAGTGAACACCTTTGCCATTCCTAACTCTTTTTCTGGTAACAATTTATTTATTTGATGCTTTGTATCCCATATTTTAGTGCAAAAGATGTGAGAAATGATCATTTTCATAGTTACTGCCACGTTCGATACTTACTTACACTAAGCTGCCAACTTGTGAACATCTATGCCTTACTTACCTCAAAATCATCATTTTGGGGTTAAAATTCAATGAATTCATTCTTTGTGTCCATTATTTAAAGCATACGATGTGAGAAAGGGTGATTTTCATAGTGATTTCCATGTCTGATACTTACACTTGCTGGCAAGTTGTTGAGCACCTATGCCTTACTCACCTCAAAATCATTTTTCGTTAAAATTCAATTAATTCATGGTTTGTGTGCATTATTTATGTGAAAGGGGACTTAAATAAGTGCTATGCATGTCTGGTAGGGAGGTAGGTAGGTTGTTTTCTGATTTAGGTTAGGTTAGGGTCATGAATGACCAGTGCTGGAGCTTCAGGGCCACCATCTGGACAAGACCACTTTCCGGTCATGCCTTTGGCTCTATTACATCGGATAATGGGAAGATTACCGTACTCCATATACTGTATTATTAATACTTTCCACAATCCTTGTCTATCCACCCTGTCATATGCTTTCTCCAAATCCATGAAGGCTTCATACAACTTCTTGCCCTTCTCTAGAAACTTTTCCACTAAAGATCTAAGAATGAATATCTGGTCTACACAACCTCTTCCCTTCATACAACCTCCCTGTTCTTCTCCAACTAATTCCTCTGTTATTTCCCTAACTCTGTCAATAAGTATCCTACCATTTACTTTTCCTATTACTCTAAGAAGGCAAATGCCCCTGTGATTACCACACACATCTTTTTCCCCTTTTCCTTTGAACAGGGGAATAACTATACCTGACTTCCAATCCTCCTGAAGCCTAGAGGAATACCCTGTTCTGGGTACACAAAACCCTAGTTGGTTAGACTTTCTATACAGTATTTTGGAGCCCTCGACATCTTCGGATTTCGGCCGGCGGTCTCGTCTCTGCATGATTTCAGCTTTAACCATTGTACAATTCTCACATGAAAAGCTTTGCAGATTTTCTTCAGCATTTTGGAGATGAAGCATTGTTCTTTTAAAAAACTAAATTATATGGTTTTCAAATCAAAGGTTCAGCCAGAGACTTGGAAATATGTGATGAATGCTGTCACTTCCAGTGTGCTTTCACATCTTCTATAGTAACGTTTTCCTGCATTTATCGCACTAAAGCATATCTAGGAAATTAATATAACTACTAAAGAATAATATCATGAAGAGCTTAATGTACAGTATATCAGTAACTATCATGGATATGCAACTTCTGTGGTCTCTGCATTAGTAGCCCGACTTCCATACTGACCTAGCTGGAGATCAATGGCAACTCTTGAGTTAGCGACGGTGGGAATTAGGATGCATCTTTCACACCGCAGCATCTTATATGCTGCGAAATACAGTAATTAAAAAACTAAACCCCACCTACAGGTGGTGAGACGAAAGACAGGATAATGATGATGGTGAATAAAATTATTACAATATATATACTAACACAAAAACATGAAGAATTGTACAATAAATATTATCTTATTTCTTACCTGCTGAAAGCCCCCCAGCAGTTCTGTAACATCCATATCTGAACTGACTGTGAGGGTACACAGTCTCTGTCCCGTCAGCTGAGCCAAAAGTTTCACCACGCATGTTTTGCCAATACTTGAGTCGCCAACCTGTAACAAGTACATTATTGTACCAGTCTGCTCAAGCCATGACATGCAATTTTCAGTTTATGAAACTTGAAGTTAGGAGTATTTACCTTCTCCAATTTGACAATGTCCCTTTATCTTTTTACTGACAATTCCATTAGATGGTTATATTCACCTTAGGTGAGATTCCTTGAGCTGAAGGTATTAAAAACAACTTCCATTACTTCTTTACTGTGAACATTTTTAATATTTTATTCTAGCTGCTGTCAGATACATTCACTCTGCTCAGGAAAGACTACTGGGGTCTTAAAGGTTAATGAGAGAAAAAAGAAAAAAAATGTGCAACCCAGTTAATATAATGGAAGTCAATGTTAGCTGCAATGAGTGATGATGTGGTGTCTTACCAGCAGAGCCATCCAGTTCATGTTAACACAGTTGATGAGACTCTCCAAAACTGGCAGCTGATGATCAACCAGGTACAGATCACCAATGCTCTCTACCTCACTCTGCAAACACATCACCATCACATCTCTATAAGTAAACTGACCCCATCAAGAACATAGGGACCTGGGCTAGGCCGCTCAGCAAAGATGTTTGAGGCTACAGTGATCAGTTGTTTGCTCCTGATGAGTATTATATCAACCCATGGATTGTGCAATTACCTTTTTCTATCCCACCACATAGTGTGCAGAAAATGACTTTTTTTTTATATTATAAACTTGAGGATTAACACCCAGGGCAACAGCTTGGAGAATAAAAAAAAAAAATCCGTCTTTGCGTAGTGCCATGCGTAACTTTGCATAGGGGTGTAGTGAAAAAATTATTATTTTTTTTTTTTAGTATTTGTTTGCTATAAATTTGAAGATAAACATCCAGGGCATCATCTGGTGAAAAAGAAAAAATCTCTGTCTTCGTCTTTCCGTAGCGCCATGCGTATAATTTTGTGTTGGGGTGGAGCAGTTAGCGGTGATGCATGGCCACTGGAAGGTCAGCACAGCCTGAGCTGTGGCTCACAACGCGACACTACCCAGCCTGAGCTGTGGCTCGCAATACATGGGTTAATAAGCATTAACCTCTTCATTACCGCGCCTCCCACCCCCAGCCACCCCGCTCTCCCTCCGTCAAACCGAATTCCCGGAAGTTCATGTGTGTGCGTGGGGGGTGATCGTTTATCATGAGTGCGCTGTTTTTAATTTTATATTACTTTTATATTCTCAAGTACATGTTGACCACGAGGTACACTGTGCATGATTTGAAATACATTTCCTATAGTAGTATATGTGTAGGGATATATATACTTTACTAAACTTTCATTGTTCCTATAAATATAGACTTTACAGACATAAAAAGGTATATACAGTACTCATATTTTGCTCCTCGTGGCGTTGATACACTGCAGGATGTATGTTGGGACAGTCCAGGTGAAGTGTAGGTAGTGAAGGTGGCCTTTGATCTGCAAACGGATCCGACAAGAGGGTGAAGGCAGGTCCTCAGGGACTCTGCAACAATGGCGAGCCTACAGGGCTGGGATTTGAGCAATTATCTATCTCGCTTTCATCACTCGTACTCTCGCTATCACTGTCGTTTTCTGGTATATAATCATCGTCTGACTCACTCACAGATGTCTGATTGAGTTTCATTGTCGTCAGACTCATCTAACTCACTAGCAAGCTTTGTATCAAATTCGTCATCAGTATCAGATGACGCCATGATCACACAAATACAGCCCCCCAAAAAAACACACAGTCACAGCATGTAGCTTGGGGGATACTGAGGGGTTGCGGGTGAGAACTGGCTGCTGGTTGGTTGTGGGGCCTAGGAGGGTGGTTGTCATGGTAACCACGTGCTGATATGCCTAGTGCAACTATTTTTTTCTGTTTATATCATACCATATAGGTCTATATATATGCCCAAAACATTTGAAATAATAAATCATATCCAAAATACCCAAATGATGTCAATCATGGCCTGGCAAGGACTCTGATTTGGCCATGGCATGGCCATGACAAGGAGAATGACGTCAGAGTCAAGTTGCCAGTTCTTACAACCCAAGTCTCTCTAGTAACACCAAAACCAACACTCCTACAGCTCCCTATGCTTATCAGGTTTACCACCGTAAACCTTACAATTATCGGTTCCTCGCCAGAACTTTTTCTAGGTTTACAAGCGTAAACCTTATCGATTTCGGTAATGAAGGGGTTAATCATTCTTTGGTTAAACCCTTGTTGCCTACAGTTGCTGTAGTGCTTAACCTTCTAGACCACCCAAAAAATTCATTTGTTCAACATACGGTGACCATACAACATAGTATAGATATTACCTGACAGTTCATTAACTAACCGTCAGATTACAGGCTGAAGAGTCCCAGTCACCTACTAAGTGCATAAGTAGTCATGTGGTTCAGCGAGTCTTGCATGGAATGATTGTCTCTGTCTTTAACTGCTCTTCTTTCTTTCTTCACTAAGAAAGCAGTTGCTATCATTTTTCTTATGTATACATACATATATAAAGATATAAATACTGTATATATATATAGTGGTAGGTGGTAGTGACCACCATCCACTCACTTGATGTAATGCTGCCTACTTCTTCCTAGCCTTTATCATTCTTTTTCTGTGCCTGCCCACCTCTCTTCCTATTTCTCCCACCTTTCCTGTCACTTCTTATTGCTTTTCTTTCCTTCACGGGTGGCTTTACACTGAGTGACAAGCCAAATGGTTTCCTGTAACCAAAGAAACCATTTACAACTGCGTGGTAACCATATAACTAAACCATACGTGCTCCCAACGTGTCAAGTGGGTTGGTGGAGAGTTAGTGCACCTCCCTGTAAAATAAATAACTCAAAGTCAAATAGCCACCCCTTACAGGATTATGGCATCTGGCAAAATATATACAGTAAACCCTTCACAAGTCAAACATTTAGAAGACGGAATCTTCGGTTACACGAACTCAGGCCGAGACCATGTATGTAAGTAGGCCGAAATGCAGAGGTAGGGGAACAAATGCCACCATACGGACACGTGGCGCCAGTCTGCTGCTTGCTTTTGGAGACGGTAGTTGCGCCATTCTTACTGTCATCGAGTGCAGAGCAGTGCTCTCCTTTTGCCTTCTGCCTTGCCATGGAAGGTTCAAAGCTTAACTGGCACCTCTAGTCGTAAAGGAATGAAGCTAAAAAAAAAAAAATGTGCGCGTGTGACTAGTGTTAAGTGATCATGATTAAAGTTCAATACTATTATTACTGAAAGTGTTACATTGCAGTCTATTACAGTGATTACATTTAAGTTTAGTTCTTAATGTAGAGTGAAATAAATACTGGGTACTGTTTAGAATTTACATTAAAGTGTGAACTCAACCACCTCCGTCTCCAAAACAAAACAAACTGCCGACGAATCTACTGCCTCTAATGAAAGGCAAATTATGTGCACTGAATTCTTTCTTTTTTGTCTTTCTTTATTAATTTATACACTGTATATGCTCCTTTACTTTAGTGTTAAAAAGAAATGTAATAAGTATTGTTTTTGCCGATGGTCTGTACTGCCTCTGTGAATGATTTTCTACCAATTAACCACTTCAGTACTGTGAAGTCTATTTCTACTTTATTTACGCTTCCTCCAGCCGATTTTATGGCACTCAGGACTAGACTCACGTACTGAAGGGGCTAACGAAGGCTGTACCAACCATGTGCTCATCCACAGATCCAACCTACACTGACTAAAATCGTCTGGTGGCAGCAAGAAATGAAAATACACCCAGCACTGAAGAGGTTAAAGGTTTACTAAATGCACTACATTGTTTTTTGTCATAACTTATTTATTTATAGGCTATATGCTCCTTTAATTTGGTGTTGAAAGGACAAGTAATAGGTATTGTCTTGGCAATTTTGGGGGGTGAAAATTCGGTAAGAAGGAAAATTCGGTAATTCGAACTAGGGTAGAGCCCCATATAGTTCAACTTGTGAAGGGTTTATTGTATATATATATATATATATATACACTTAAGTCATCTTGCTTAAAGTGCGTGAATATGGGCAACACAGCCCATGGCACTTTATAAATTCGCACTTTCCAAAGCATAGGATCCCATGTTAAAATGGCTTTATGGGCGACACATCCTGAATTTTCGAATGTTCATTCACCAATACCTATCCCTAAATAAAATGCAGAAGAAAACTTACAACAAAAACATGCAAAGAGTAATACTGCATATTCAGTATGAAAACTCAAGACCTTATCAGCATTGTACAGAGGGTAGATAATACGAACTGTTGTTGTGGTACCCGAAGCTGTACCACGGAAGCTGAATTAAAAGTAAAACCTCGATATAACGGACTTCAATAGACTGGAATTCGCTTTTATCGGACTCGAGGGGCTACCGGACTAAATTCCNATCTGTATGTGGCCACAGACTGGGTCTTGATAGTAATTAAACAAAAGTGTATGTATTGGATACATAGTGCGTATTGGGTGTTGATGGTACTCACACAAAAGTCTATGTATTGGATACATAGTGTGTATCAGACACAAACAGAACATCCAGTTTCGTCCTTGGAATCTTCTGTCAAATTAAGAATAGAGGACGAGAGTGTTAGTGTGTGTGCGCATGCACACACGTGCTAAGTCACGAGTGATGATGTCATCGGAAGGTTCCTGTGGTATGCAACCAGGAACCTTGGCAGTTCACGCTGTGAGGCCAGTGAGTGTGGTTTGCCTATTTCCCTACATCTGATATATCGGAAAAAGTCTGGATTAGCAGGGGAAGTCCGGATGTCGCTTTTATCGGAATTTCGCATTTTTTGGAGTGATTTGGGGCCCAATTAGTCAGTTATAGTGAGGTCTTACTGTACTCACAGCTGTTCTGCACGGGCCTCATCCCATACCTCACTATCACTCTAATCATTACCATAGGGGTTTTGGCTTTTTTTTTGGGGGGGGGGGGTGGAGGGGGGGGACAGTTTTTTGTTTCTTCTTTCTTGCATTAAAGAGGGAGGGAGAGAGAGAGAGAGAGAGAGAGAGAGAGAGAGAGAGAGAGAGAGAGAGAGAGAACTGTGTCCATCCTCAGTACACTCATAGAGAGAGAGAGAGAGAGAGAATTAACTGTCTCCATCCTCGGTACACTCATACAAGTGAAAAACCATTTTGGTAATGAATAATTCTGAATCATAACCAATCGAATTTTTCATTACCAAACTGTTCCACATTTGGTAATGAAAAATACCAAATGGCAACAGCTGGTGACAACTGCACCAGTGATTAACGAATGCTCTTAAAGCACAATATTGTGTGGCCAGTTTTATGGAATGCACATCTTAGCTTGCACTAGGTTAGGTGCTGCCTTAATCCCGTAAGGGGTGGCCACAAACAAATCGCCTCCATGTCACCATGTCCCCTGGCATTTCATTGCCCTGCTCCCAGCTCACATCCCCATCTCTCATATACCTCTCCACTCCATCCCATCCTTGGCCTCCCTCTCCCTCTCCCCCCCTCCACCTCACTCACATACACTCTCCTCATCAGTCTTTCACTCTCCATCCTCTCCACATGCCCAAACCACCTTTATGAGTTCCTCCTAATGCTTCCTATCACATCCACACCACAATGCTCCTTTACTTCCTCATTTGTCAGTCTGTCTCTCCATGTGACTCCACATGCTCCTCTCAACTCATTTCCACTGCCCTCACTCTTGACTTCTGTCCCTCCAACAAGGTCGAAGCTTCACTTCCATATGTCAGAGTTGGTATCATGATATTGTCATGTAGTAGCTTTTTCACTTCCCTGCTCACTTCCCTGTTTCTTATCCCTGCTTTCAAGGAACCAGCAACCTTTCTTCCCCGCTGCACCCTTTCAAGCACCTCACCCTCTAAACTACCATCTTTACTCATCACACTACCCAAGTACCTAAATGCACTCAAATTTTCCATTTCCTCCCCATCCAATCTCACTGAACATTCACTGACTTCACTTCTCTTGAAGACCATCACTTTACTCTTCCCTACATTCAACTTTAGATTCCATTTCTTACACACTCTCCCAAACTCATCTACCAAGCTTTGCACCTCCACTTCGTCTTCATTTAACAGCACAGTATCATCTGCAAAAAACAGTACAGGGAGTTTCCAAACACTGCCCTCTCTCACTAGGGCCACTCAAACATCCACTGTCCTACCTTGTATCTTTTTTTTTAACCCCATCTGTTTACAGACTGAACAACCTTAGAGACATGACATATTCTTGTTTCAATCCAGTCTTCAAACAGAAAAATTAACTCAGTTCACTATCCACATGCACTGCAGCCTTAGCACCCTCATACATAATGTTCACGGCCTTCAACAACTTCCCATCTACTCCATATATTCTTAATACTTTCCATAATCCTTGTCCATCCACTCTGTCATATGCTTTCTCCAAGTCCATGAAGGTTGCATACAACTTCTTTCCCTTCTCTAGAAACTTTTCCACTAAAGATTTCGTGGCTCAGTGGGTTAGAGCGCTCCGCACTGGCTGTAGGGTCGGAGGATCGAATCCACCCAAAGGTCATTGGTAGACATCAAGAAGGGCATCCGGTCATAAAATGCTACAAGCTCCAATCCAAAAAGGCCGACATGCAAGCATGTTGCAGCCTTCAAAAACAAAACAAAACGAAAGAAAAGATCTATGAATGAATATCTGATCTACACAACCTCTTCCCTCACTAAAACCTCCCTGTTCTTCTCCAACTAATTCCTCTGTTATTTCCTTAACTCTGTCAATAAGTATCCTACCAAATACTTTTCCTATTACACTAAGAAGGCAAATGCCCCTATGATTACAACACGCTTCTTTTTCCCCTTTTCCTTTGTACAGGGGAATAATTATACCTGACTTCCAATCCTCTGGGACTCTACCTTCCTCCCAGGCCAACCTGCACATCTCCCACATCCATTCTATTATTATCTCTCCCACATGCTTCACCATTTCACCAGACACTCCATCAATTCCTGGGGCTTTCTCCATTTTAAATTTCTTCATTGCTTCCACAACTTCCATTCTGCTGAATTCTTCCTCTCTTCTCACATCCCTCCTTCTCCCGGCCATTCCCCAACCACTTATACTTGCATTACTTTCATTCTCTAATTTCAACAATTCATTAAAGTGTTCTCTCCATCTGCTCACTTTTCTCTCTTCCCCACTAGTCATCTACCATTTTTTTCTTTCACTCCCCAGCTAAGATCTTTGGCACCCTGTCTAACTCTCTTTACTTCTTTCCAGAACATTTTCTTACATTCCCTCCACTTTACAGTCAAATTCCTTCTAAATTCCTCATCCACTCTCTTCTTACTCTCTCTTACTAATCTTTTCACCTATCTCTTCCTCTCTACATATAACTCTCTTACATCTCTCAACTTCTTCAACATCCCTGTTTCTCATCCACTCATCATATGCTTTCTTCTTTCGTGCCACAGCCTCTCTCACCTCTTCAGTCCACCATGCTGTTCCCTGCACCCCTTTTCATCTTCTCTCCTTTTCATCTTCTCTTCACCCCACACACCACCTCACACGCTGCACGGATTTCTTCTGTGAATATCTTGCACCCGCTTTCCACGACCACCATCAGCTCCAATAAATATATTTTCCCAATTGCTCCTCCACTTCCCTCTTATATTCTGCCTTTTTACCATCCTCTTGTAAATTTTCTATGCTACCTCCTCCTGTCCTTCCCTTCTTCTATTTCTCCATTTTGTTTGGACTTTGATTCTGACCACCACCAAGCCACTCCCCCAACCTCTGTATACTCTTGCATCCATTATATATATATATACATGGTGCACCCTCACACAATGCGAGTTTATGGGTGGCAGAAACCCTCGCATTCTACTACTTAGTATTGTGTGAACCAAAGAACTTATGGGAAAAATGATATATGATGGACAGCCCACCTAGGGATTGGTCTTCGGGTCCCCATCCAGCCTACTCTACCCTGCTAATACTTTGTCTAACAGTACTTCTAGTTGGACCAACAAATAAAACAGCAAACAGAACACCATGTACCTTTATTTAAGCGACTTCTGGGCATGTTAAGAAGGGAGGGGGTGGGTGGGTATTCGAGGCTCAGGGTGTCCACTCTTGTTGGGGTGCCGTGTTGTTACTCTCAGTCTTAAGCTGAGGTCTCCAGGGGGTGCCATAAAACCTTCAAAGTAATCAGCTGAGACCATGATGAACAGGTGGGTACTGCTATGATGCTTAAACAGACCACAGGATGTGACATACAACATGTGTTCTCGCAGCAGTATGAAGGAGAAGTGTTTGTTTATCCAGGAAAGTCTGTAGATGGCTCACAGACAGCTTGCCAGCCACCCACCATTTTGAAACTGGCTCATTGTAAGCCACCTGCCTTCATGTGACTGACTCACATTGTCCAGCCCAACACTCATAGTAATGGCGGGAAGTTCATTCTGCCTTGGAATCATACAGCTGATTCGGATGTTTGGAAGTTCAATTCGCAGATTTCGAATTTGATAAAAAAAAAGCATTTTCTGGGTTGACCTCACATTGTAGGTGATTCGTACTGTGTGAGTTCACATTGTGTGTGTGTGTGTGTGTGTGTGTGTGTGTGTATTTATGTGTGTGTGTGTTTGTGTAAATGAGCTACGCTCGTGGGGTCCCGTCTCTGTTTCTCAATAAGTCAAATTTTGCCTTAAACTCATTTAAGTTTTTAGACTGGACGATCTCTTTGTCCAGGCTATTCCACAGGTCTATACATCTATACGGAAAACTATATTTCTTGATGTCCTTCGAGCAGCTTGGCTTCTTTAGTTTCATTCCATGTCCTCTTGTTGCTCTCTCATCCCACATAAACAGATTTTCTCTGTCAATTTTATCTACTCCTATCATGGTCCTGAACACTGCAATCATGTCACCCCTCTCTCTCCTTTCCTCTAAGGAGGGCAAATCCAGCCTTTCCAGCCTCTCTCTGTATGGCAAATCTGCCAGACTAGGGACCATCTTGGTTGCTGTTCTTTGTATTCTCTCAATCTTGGTTATATCTTTCTTTTTGTGTGGGGACCACACTACTGCTGCATATTCTAACCTGGGCCGGATCATGGCCACTATCAATTTTTTTATCATCTCCTCATCCATGTAATGAAATGCCACTCTTATATTGGTCAAGAGTTTATATGTCTCTCTCACTATCTTATTTATGTGCTTTTCAGGTGACAAACTATCCTGGACCAGCACTCCCAAATCTTTCTCTTCTCTCGCTTTTCTGATTGGTTCATTACCCATCAAATAATTCAATGATGGCCTCTTGGTACTTTTACCCATTTCCAATATTTTACATTTTTTTGCGTTGAATTTCATTTCCCACATCCGGCTCCAATCATATATCCTATCCAGATCCTCCTGTAGCATTTTACAGTCCTCTTCAACCTCTACCTTTCTCAAGATCTTTGCATCATCAGCAAACAGGCTTGCGTAGCTGTTCACTCCATCTATCATATCATTTACATAAATCAAGAACATTACTGGTGCCAACACCGAGCCCTGTGGGACACCACTTGTTACTTCCCTCCATCCAGATGTCCTGTCCTTTATTACTGTCCTCATTTGTCTGTCACTCAAAAAGTCTCTCATCCATTCCATGAGGATTCCCTTCAGTCCTCCTATATGCTCTAATTTCCATAATAGTCTCTTGTGGGGTACTTTGTCGAAGGCCTTCTCCAAATCTAAGTACACACAATCCACCCAACTGTCTCTCTGCTGTAGCACGTCAATCGCCCTTGAGTAGAAGCTCAACAAGTTGGAAACACATGACCTTCCACTTCTGAATCCAAACTGACTTTCAGTCAAAATATTCATCTCTTCCAGATATTTTATCCATCTATCTTTCAGGATTCTCTCACACAATTTCGCAACCATGCTGGTTAGGGACACTGGTCTATAATTCAGGGGTTCTTCCTTGTTTCCTCCCTTATAGATTGGTACCACATTTGCCCTCTTCCATTCCCGAGGCACTTTCCCCTCTTCCAAGGAGCACACAATTAAATTGTGAATCTTATCCGCCAGTTGTTCTCTGCATTCCTTCAGTACCCAATTAGAGATTCCATCCGGTCCTGGGGCCTTCCTTACATCTTGAGCTCCCAGTAATTTATACACTTCCTGCACTTCCACTTTTATATCTTTTATCACTACATTTCTAATCACTTCCTCTCCTTCCACAAACTCCCTTTCCTTAGTGAAAACCGATTGGAAGCATTTGTTCATTACTTCAGCTTGCATTACTGCATCCTTGTAGACCTCTCCTTCTACTTTCAGTTTGGTGATTCCTTCCCTTTGCGTCAATTTGCCATTAACAAATCTATAAAACAATTTGGGTTCATCCTTACATTTGTCAATTATACCTTTTTCAAAGTTCCTTTCTTCCTCTCTACGTATTCCTGTATATTCATTTCTAGTTCTTTTATATTCTTCCTTTGTTCTGATATTACCTCTCTTTTTCCATTGGTTCCATGCCTTGTCCCTCTCTTTTTTCGCTATTATACACCTTCTATTAAACCACACCTTTTTCCTGTTTTCTTTCCCACTTACTCTTGGCACATATTTTTCCACTCCCAAATTGTAGAGGTCCAAAAAGATATCCCACTTCCTTTGTATCTCTCTTGTTTCTCTGAACCCTCTCCAGTCCGCATTTTCAAAAAATCTTCTCAATTCTGCAAAGTTTGCTTTCCCAAAGTTGTATCGTCCTTGCCTATAAAGCTCATCTCTTGGCACCATGTTCCCTATCATCATCTGGAACTCAATGACCACATGATCACTCTTTCCTAAAGGACACAGATAATTTAATGATTCAATTACATCAGGTTCTTTGGATAGTAGCAAATCTAATCCTGCTGGTGTGTCATCACCTCTGAATCGTGTCTCTTCTTTAACCCACTGTGTCATTACATTATTCATTGCTATATTTAACAATTTTGTGCCCCACGAATCTTCGCTGCCTCCCGAGTCCCATTCCTCCCAGTTCACCTCTTTACAATTAAAGTCACCCATTAGGATTATATTGTTGCTTTTCTCGATCACTTTCTGTAGATAACTAACCATGTCTGACAACATCTCCTGGTATTCATCGTCATTCCATGCTCTCGTCTTAGGGGGAACATATACCACTGCCATATCTCTCTTACCATTCTCCCCAGTTTCTAATTTCAAATTTATGGCTTCGGCCCTGCCCTCTGCGATTTCCACAGTATCTACGTTTATATTGTCCTTCACTGCTATCATCACTCCTCCTCCCATTTTTTCTTTTCTGTCTCTTCTCCATAATTTGTATTTCCCACCTCCCATATGAATACAATATCTTCTTTCAATTTAGTTTCTACAAAGCACATAACATCAGGTTCGTGTGCCCTCAAAAAATCATTGATTTCTAACCTTGCCGATATTAGTCCATCAATGTTTGTGTACGCCACTTTCAAACTTTTTTCATCGTTTTTTATACTCTCGTCTCCCCTTCCTTCCGTCGATACCACTTTCTCAATTTCTGGTCCATAACTCTCCAATAGAACTCTGTCTTCTCTTTCTCCGTTCGTTGTTCGTTTTTTATCTTTGCTTCCTTTACTAACTCCTTTAATTTAGCTCTTTCCTCTTCATTTGCATCTCTCCTAATCCAAACATTTTTAAACCCCTCTTTCTCTGACAATTTCCACGTTCTACTTATGATTTCATTCACTATTACTTGGGACTTAAACTTTACTTTCATGGGCCTTGCCCCACCATCCTCGTACTTTCCTAACCTAAACACTTCTTCAATCTCTTCTTGGGCTTCATTGTTTCCTTCCATAACCA
>JAGKTI010022489.1:0-15236 GCA_018397915.1 Birgus latro
TAGGAACTGCAATACCTTGGATTGCACCGATTTTCTCTGGCTGAGGGCGTAATCCCTCAGTGGTGATGACATGACCTAAGAAGGATACCTCCTGTTTAAAGAAACTACACTTGGGCAACTTAATAGTTAACTTTGCCCCTTCAAGACGTCCCAAGACCTCATCTAGGTTATGTACATGAGCATCAAACGTCTTCCCATAAATGATAATGTCATCCAGAAAAGTATGGGTTATCTTCCCCGTGAGACCAACCATGACTTCATTAATTATACGCTGGAAAGAAGCCGGCGCATCTTTTAATCCAAAAGGAAGGTTACAGTATTCCCAGTGCCCTTCAGGTGATGAAAAGGCTGTAAGAGGCCTAGACTCCTCATCCAAAGATATCTGGTGGTAACCCTGCTTCAGGTCTAAATTACTGAAGTACTTATTCTCACCTAACTGTGAAAGAATATGCTCAATGTTGGGCAAAGGGTAAGGGTCTGTAACTATCTGCTTATTTAAATGTCTATAATCTAAACAGATCCGCAAACCACCATCCTTCTTAACTACAGGTACCAGTGGCGAAGAATAAGGTGAACGAGAAGGCCTGATAATCCCCTGTCTACGTAAATCCTCAAGTTGCCTACGTACTTGATCATGCCACTTTGCCGGTATGCGGTATGGCCTACGGTTTACTACCGGTCCATCCGCACATACATGATGATAGAAGTAGGGTGAGGTCGTAAGCGGGTCCTCGGGAAGTGCAAACACACTTGGGTGTTTCCTTATTAGCCCTTTTAATGCTTCATTTTCTCGGCTTGAAGGAATGGTCATCTGATCTACTTCCGTGTACAGTTTCCGGAATCTATCCTCACTCATTACACTAGTGATCTGATCTCCCTCTGGACTCACTTCCTCCTCCCCCCACCTGACTTCCTCGTAAGGGGATACAGTGCCTACCTTAAATTCTCCATCTATAATTATCCGGTCAGGGGTTAAATTCGCATACGCAACAGTAAAACATGTTCCTTCCCCTGTTCCTCCATTATCCACTGGACTTACAATACCAGGCCATAACACCGCCGCAATCAAACTACCAGTGTTTGGTGTAAACATTCCTACCTCCCACTCACTTAACGCTGTCTTTAACGTTATTGCTCCATATGTATAAGGTTCCAGAATGTCTGTTCCATTCGTGACACACTGACTTGTCACAAAATCCACTTCCTCACTTTCCTCGGATGAAAGAACTATCTCAGTTATCACAAAGGAAGAATTGAACTCTACACGAGAAACACTCCCTCCCTCGGTCACCAAATCAAGTTCCTCCTCCCCGACTTTTATACATAGCGGGTTGGCGGTGATACTTAGGCTGTGTGCGAATATGAAATCAACTCCCAAAATTATGGAAACGGCTGAGGGTAAGTCCCTCACTACCACAAATTCCTGATCATATTTCCTGCCACCTAATTCTACCTGGAAATTCACCAATCCCAATATGTCCATTGCATCACTGCTAGCGGACACCAACCCACCGCCTCGATAAGGTCGGAGATCAGTATCAGGCCCTGACGCAATTTCATAGGTCTGTTGGCTGATCAAAGATTTACAAGCTCCTGTATCCAGGAGTATCTCACAATGTAAACTTCCACACACGCCTCTAACCACCGCCAGCTTCGCTACTTCATCAGTCGTTGTAACAATGACTAAGTTCCCCAACCCGATTCGTCCGGCTTTTTTTTTTCTTCCTTGGGTGACTTAGTCCTTTTCCCATTACACTGGTCTGTACTATGCGTAGTACTCTGACATTCCCGGAAAGTACGATTCAACGTCACAATCCTATCTCCCAGGCTCTGTAACCTGTAAAAATAGTGAAGTGGGATTTCCCCGGGGTTCCGCTTCGCCGTAAGTAACTCCCGGTGCAACGTTTCTAAACTTTCTTCAGTGTAATATTGGTCCTTCACGCGATCTTTAAAACTATCCCACTCATCATTAGAGTCCCGGATTAAAATCTCCATAATCTCTTGTGCAGGACCAAGTGAAAACGTCCTAGCTACCTCCATTCTCCCTTTTGTAGTCCACTTCGAGGCATCACTTGTCCTCATCTCTATATCACCTAACCAGATCATAACATCTGGCTCCAGTCTCTTTCCTGGATATTCCGGTGAGGAGCGAAACTTTGAACTACAAAAATATTTCATGGCCCCCAATTGTTGTATGGGATTCTTACTATTATCTGAGATCGCCTGAGATAGCTGCTGGGATAACTGAGCTATTTCTGCTCCAGTAGTACTCGAAGGGTGAGGGTTAACAGGTGTTGAAATCATTTCGTCCATTTCGTCAGAGTCTTCTGTGTCAGAGTCGTCAGAAACAGAGTCAGAATCTGCATGAACAGAGTCAGAATCGTCTGAATCAAGTAATTCCTCAACTGGGTTTAGATCGTCCTCCCAATCAAAATCACTCATTTACAGAACAAATTAAAAAAGAAGAATATTCATGATTCACTATTTCTTCCTTCCAGTTCCCTTAAGTTATTTCCTTTAATTACTCAAAGTTGGGAATAACCCCAAACCACTGCTACCAAAATGTTGCAGCTCTGTGAGTGATCCCAAACTGCTGCTACTAAAATGTTGCAGCACTGTGGCACGGTCATCCCACCGCTGCCACCAATATGTCGTACCGCTACCCAGGTGTCGTTACGGTATTTCTCGGGAATATATTCTCCCGTATTTAATAGTGAATGGTAACGTGGTCTAAATCCGCCTCGACACTGGCAACGCGCGACATGGGGGACTTCACTAACATGCCACTACACACATGTACTTAGAACTGGGAACTGGGAGAAGTGAAAAAGTAATATGGCTTTTCTAGGCTTTAATTACAAAATAGTATTTACAAAAATCTACAAATAACTCTGAGGTAATTCCCACCTCATTTCACTTCACGTGCGAATGTGCCAAAAAACCGCACATACACGTCTACTCTTAAGTCACTTGAATACTAACACTATTTTAATAAAGCAAAGCCAGTCTTGTAAAAAATCACTAGTGCTGATACATATATATAGCACTCTTTAACTCACTCATATATATGAAATCACTGTTACATCAGTATAAGAAAAACACACTTAAACATTTAAAATCTTAACTCCTTCCATTTCAAACTAGGAGTCCTTACTAGTTCTTAACTCCTTCCGTTTCAAACTAGGAGTCCTTACTAGTTCTTAACTCCTTCCGTTTTCTAACTAGGAGTCCTTACTAGTTCTTAGACGACAGACAAATAAAATAGCACTGCTAGTCGGTTGTACCCGCGGTCACAAAGCATGTACTTTCACTTACTACCAGTAGTGCTCGCATTGCTGACTCCCTGGAACTTTACGTTGGCTATACAGCGACGTCTCTGCACCAAGCACGCCAGGCTGCCTCCGTTCACAATGACTCTCCTCCAGGCTCTAGTCTGAACTGAACTCTCTGGCCCTGTCTGGCCTCAGAAAGTTGCCGATGTTCGCTAGCGGGTGTGTGGTGGGTGATGACTTCACCCACTCATCCACCGCCCTCATCCACATATCACCCGCTTCATCCACCGTAGAGGCCCTATCAGACTCGCTGCGTCAGCTCGGTTCCCACACCGCAATATCCCGTAGTCAGCACACGCTCTCACGGTCTGAACTGCCTAGCCAACACTTTTCCTGTGTAAACAACTTGACCAACACCACCTGCACTACCCCTCTCTCTCTCTTCCTCCTTCCTCCAGTTATCTCTTCCTCTCAACCTCTCTTCCTTATTCCATCTCCCTATTGCCCACAGCTGTACACAGAATCCATCGAATCTCTACTCTTTCTCCCCTGTCTGCGTTTCATCCTAAACTCACGTCCGGCAGGCGGTCTCACTTGCACACCTGTCACAGCTGTGTGTCTTACATCTGCGCGAGGGGATGCATGTCGGCTTCCCGACAAATAGTTCTTGCATGTCGGAATTATCACCATTACTTATGGGGTATGCAGTTCACAGTGGTCACAGATCACCAACCACTGACCAGCATTTTCAAACGCAGGACTAAATCACCAAGAATGAACCATTGGATTCTGGGAATGAGAGAGTACAATTATGATATACAATATCTCAAAGGTAAAGATAATTTCGTTGCGGATCAGTTATCATGCCCAGTTCAAGTGGTAGTCCGATCAACTGAAGCCACTTGGCTTGGGTTGAACTGAGAACAGATGAGAGATCGCCAGAAAGTAGAACCAGTATGGGCAGAACTTGCACAGTATGTAGAAGGTGGTAGGCTTCCCACTAAAAGACTGCCAAAGAATACTTTAGATCAGTTTGCCTTGGTAGAAGAAATATTGTATTATGTACGTGTAAAGGCAGACGGTAGTCTTCATTATAGTCTCATAGTTCCTCGTACTTTAGTTGTTCTGGCATTGCAACACGCCCACGAATTGACAGGACATCTAGGGCAGAAGAAAACTATTAAGAAAGCGGAAGAACTGTATTATTGACAAAACTTAAAAGTGGATGTTTGTGATTATGTTAAAAAGTGTGTGACTTGTCAAAGGTTTAAGCAGAACACTGGATTGTAGCAACAGTGGAAAGAATTGCCCCCAGTGAGTAAACCACTGGAGAGGATTGGTATAGATCTCACAGACATGGTTGCTGGAACCCAGGGTTATCGTTATGTGCTTACTGTAGTGGACCACTATAGTCGTTTTGTCAGGTTTTTCCCCCTTACAACTAAACAGACCACACAAATCACAGACAAGCTAGGGCAATATGTGGCAGATTATGGCACTCCCTGTGGAATAGGCCTGGATAACGGAGGAGAGTTCACCAGTCAAGAGTTCCAGCGATTTTGCCAGCGACATCAAATCACTTTGTATTATACGACCCCTTATCATCCCCAAGGAAATGGAGTGACAGAGAGGATGCACAGGACCCTGAAATCCGTCCTCTCCGCTTTATGTCAGGGCCACCCGCTCCGATGGCCCCAGTTGCTCCAGTCTTGTCAGATCGCCATGAACCAGGCGGTGCATACATCAATGGGTCAGCAGCCGTACTTCGCCTTCTTTTCTCGCCACCCTTCCAGACTAGTCAGTGCGTCGTTACCTTCAGTCGATGGTGAGGAAGACAAGATCACCACAGCTCATGCCCTTATACGGGACACTCACCGTAAAATGTCGAGAAGGTACAGAGATGTAGCCAATAGAAGGCGGAAAAATCAAGTAGTGGAAGTTGGTTCTCTTGTATGGGTCAAGAAAGAAACAGTGATTCCTGGCACGTGCCGCAAACTTAAAGTGAAGTAGGATGGTCCGTATCGAGTGGTGGAAGTGTTAAGAGAAGGTAGCATGTATGTAGTGGAAAATATATTCACAGGTAAAGTGTTGCAAAGAGCTGCCAGACAAGTAAAACTCTATTATGGAGGGGAAGAGTGGCTTTTAGAACCCCTGGATGAAGCGTTCATACCTGATCCAGAGGATGAGCAATTACCACCACGCGAAAGACGGCCTCCACGCAGACTAATCGAAATGCTAAAGTGCTGTAGAGCGATGATGTGTTGTGTTTTTTTCTTTTTGAATGTTGGAGTGTGATGTAAAGTTGTTAAGATGGTTATGGTAATATTTAGTCGTGTTGGATAGGGAAGTGTGTGCGGGTTGGACCGTCTGACTATTGACTGTGTTAGTTGTGAGTTCAGAGAGAATTTAATCTCGTGTTGTGGTTAATCAGAGTATGTGTCATGGGCGTAGCCCAGTTCAGTGGAAATATTAAGATGCTTTAATTCAAGGGAAAACTGCAGTACTCCCTCAAACTACAGACAGCACGGCCTAGGGTGTAACAGTGACTTCAGGACCTGACAGGCTCTCGTCAGTTACTAGGTGGAGAGCTGGAAGCACAAGGAAGTATGAATGGGAAGCGTAAATGGGGTAGTGGGTTGAATGCATGTGAAGCGCCCCTTGGACGATCCTAGCAGCGAGAGTACAGGTTTGTCCAGGTGAGAGGTTGGCTGGGGCACAGTTTCTACTGAATATTCTGGAGTTCATTGGTGACAGAGAAGCGACCCCCTGGGGTACGCATTTAATTCGTGGACCGACAGGTGCCACTTATGGGGAGTATCAGATAGTGAGAGCACTGTCTTAATTTGGAGTTCATAGAGTAAATCCACAGTCAAGTTGGGTAAGTCTGTCCCATCTGCACACAGGTCTCTAGGAAGTGTAGAAGAATGTATTGTGTGAAGACTTATGATGTTTAGATTTTTTTGGGGGGGAGGATAAACCCATGTAATGCTGAAATTTATAGTCTATCATATAAGTATAATATAAGTAGTATAAGAGTAATATAAGTTATTATAAGTGTAGTGTAAGTATAATATGTAATTTTCGGTAGGTTATGTATGATGTAAGAGTAATTCTGGACCCTGTTAAGATGATGCAATGTATGGGAAGTGGACCTTGTAATTCATTTTTGGGTTTGATTTTATTTAAAGGGTAGTAGGGGAGTATTATTGTTAATATGTGGACCGTGTGGAGTGTGTTGGACGCGTAAATTCGTGTCTGGTTTCGATGAAGAGGCAAAGAAAGTTAATTCAAGATTAAAATTAGCGATGAGTCGTATTTACACCTCGAATTCAGAATTTAGTAGTTGAGTTTGAGTTTGTCATCTTGTACTAAATAATAATGTCTAGGAACTTAGGTAACGTCTGATTGTTGATTGTTGTCATTGTTAGCCACGAAATTAATTTATTTTGCACAGACACCAGATCACGTAGGCCAGTACCAACGCGAAACAAAGAGAAATTATGTCAATGCGTGACTCTGGGCATCATTTAAAATTGTTAGTCCTATGTTATTGCCACAAAATTTAAATAAGTATTTTTGTATAAGTAGAGGACTGTGTAAACTCCTTGTTGCTAAATTCTTGGACGGTGGTATAACAAGTTGACTGTAGAGTAATTGGTCGAAGTCAGAACGGGGAGTAAAAACGTTGCGGGTTTTAGCGGGGCATCCTGCGGCTCCTGCCCACGGAGTGTCACTTGTGAGTTGAATCTCATGGAGGGCGGAACTCCGCAGGTATGTTCCCGAGTAATTCACGGTATTTCTCCCCCATACGTCACCATAATTAGTTGTCATTCTAACTACATATAAAGTAAGTTGTCTGATAATATTTTCCAATGCTATTATATGACTTGTGAGTTGAATCTCATGGAGGGCGGAACTCCGCAGATATGGTGTGGCGTCACGGAGTCTACCCGGCGTCTGCGTAGTCTCGCAGCCTCTAGTGCCAAAGCCCTTACACGTTTCCACTTAGTCCCTTTAAATTCACAGTGTCGTTAAAGTTGTATGTCCACTTAGTAAGCCTTTTATTCATGTAGTGTAGTATTTTGGTTATAAGTGAGTGAGAAGAGGAGTGTTGTATTACTTCATCATGCAGAGTTCTGCGAGCGCTGAGTCTACATATTAAATTTATCTTGGGCATTGATTATTTACATGGATGTGTTATGTGGTGCAAGCCCATGTAAAATAGGGATGATTTCTTTAAAGGTAGAGTAAACTGTGTACACGTTGTAAACTGGGTATTACTATGAGACGGTTTTTGAATTGAGAGTGTTCGTTGGGTTTTTTAAAGCAGCCGGTGATTCCGCAATATATAGTGCCATGGTCAGCTGTGCAGCTTCTGGATGCAAAAATGGGTACAGGAAATCATCAAAAAGAGATGGCATTACATTTCACAAATAAGAAAAATATCTTGTTGCTTATTCTGTAAGATTACTGCCCCCTGGGGAGGGGCGGGAAGATTCTTCCCCAGTATCCTTGCATGATTGAGGCGACTAAAAGGGGCCCATTTATCTCCAGTCTTTCCATGTCCTCGTCTCTTCTGTCCACACTCTCTTGGCAATATTTTCGAGTTTCTTCCGGCCTTTATCAGTCTGGACATTCGGTTTCATGGCATGGATAGTCTAAGAACTTCCCAAATCAATATAACACCATTACTTCGATGTAAAACAGCTTCAACATCACCATCACTTCAACGTTAATGCCACACTGTCTACCAATAGATAGATAATGGTGTGCTTATATACTTTACGATGGCGAAATATACATTATTTTCATATATGTGCTCTTTCAGTCATCAATTTAATCATTACTACCATAAACAGACATTAGATTAAGGTCATACAGAAAAACAAAAAAGAAAAAGGGTATGCTATGCACTGCAGCAACCAATGGCGTTTTTTTTTTTTAATACTGTGGGCTAAATGTACCCCATGTAATTCGTTGAACTAGGCAGGAAAAAAAATATTACCCATGCATGTTTTTGTATTATAAGCGACGAGTGGAGGGGTTTCAATATGGCGGCCAAAATCATACGCTCGCGGCGGAGAAAGCCACTCCATATTATAGAGCTCAGTGGTGTTTCCCGAAAAACAAATGACGAATGCTCAGGAATGAAATCTGAGAGAGAGAGAGAGAGAGAGAGAGAGAGGCAGAGGGAGAGAGATGAATAATCTCTTATGAGATGAATAAATCTCTGAAGAACTAGTCCATCAAAACACAGTTAATTGAATGAATTTCATGCTTTGCTACTTTCTGTATACGGCTCTGGGACAGATTTTTCTTGTTCTCTTGTTTATACTCAATTATTTACTTTCAACATGACAGTGCAGCAGGGTGCCTTTCACTTCAGAATAAAAATTGAATATAGCTAATTTCTGTGCAATGATCACAGCTGAAAGCACTGCATTCTTCTTTACAAATGTCTGTAGGTGCAAAGATGAAAAAAGAAGTATTAAAAATGCTCCATCTGGACTCTACAGTATTTTGTTTTATTAACTGGGGTGAATATTGCATAATTTGTTTTTATCTGTTCAAATGTATGTATTTTATCATGACATAACACAGGGCTACATCTTTAAATTATTCATGGATCCGCCCTTGAGCAATGCTGTGTATATTGTGGTGGTGATAGCAGCAGGGTCAGTGATAACTAGGGTGATTTTGGTGATGATTTTTAGTTAGCAGGAATAACAGCTTGCAATGAACAGTCTTAAGGTGCCACTGCTATGAAGTATTGTATGTAATTTTGAACAAATTACTGCGATATTCTAAGTATCTTACAGTACAAGCTTCTGTCACCGAGCGGCAAGCGAGAAGAACACGGCCGGTGTAGAGACATGACTGCTACATTTATGTATGCAGTCACCAGTTATGAAAATTAAGATTATTATTATATAGGATTGGTATTCAAAGCGCATTCATTGGCGTTACGCATTCATCATTAGATAAGTTAGCCAGATCAGAGACAGTGAAACTTTGCGACACAATCATGCAGACTTCATCCAACAGATATTCGTGGAGAGAATCCACCGTCTGCTTCGCAAAAGCAACCACTCGCTGGCATTCATATTCAGACCTATACCAAGCCAATGTGGCCTTGATCAACCAACACCCAAACATTAAGTATCAAGAGACTACAATTTCCTCACCTTCCTCACCCCTTCCTACACCCTTCCTCTTACACTCCTTTGTACTGTCCTCGCCTTTGAGTCCCTGCCTTTATCCCGAACTGAACCCTGATGCTATGTGCTTGAAGGGACCTCTTAGCAGAAGTAGGGAGGCAGAGGGAAAGGGTGGCAAACAGCTGGATAGAGTTAGGATAGGCAGCCCAAAAGGGAAGACTCAGGGTCACCTGACAGGACCTTTTTACGACTCTTACTAGTGAGTTGGAGAGACCGCCTTCAGGCAAGGAGTACCCTCGAGTTAGGTAGGTGGCCATAAATCATCCAAATAACCATTATCTACTAACTCCGACCCTACTGACTCCTCAATGGCCAAGATAAAAATAAAACATGGACTCCATAACGTTAGGGAAACTAAGCTAACACTCGAAATTGGTGCACCTACAAAGGCCAAGATCACAGCTATACAACCTTGCAAGGATGGCCTGATACTCACAACCTAAGAAGATGAGGACATAGACCTCCTTCTAAACCAAGCAACGCTCAGTCAGTAGAGAAACGCAGGATTCACTCCCATCATCCCAACAGAGCTTAGATGCAATAGAATTATAATCTGCTACCGCCTAGATGACAATCTATGGAGGACTGGGCAAGAATAGTCAGTATGAGAAATTTGCTGAACAAAAACAACAAGCAAATAAACATTCTCAAGGTTGAATTTGAAGATGTAAAAAAAAAAGGCAGAAAATGCAGAGAATGGTCTTCTCTTCTTCATGTCCATAGTAAAAAAAAAACACACACACACACAGGTGAGATTTATACCAATGTTCATATGATACAAGTGCTACCAACAAAAGAATGGCCCAAACCTGATGACTACAAGACATGCTCTGAATGTGGAGCACATGACCACACTTGGAAGCAATGCCCAGTAAAAGCCAAAAAATATCTCAACTGTGGTGACAACCACTGCACATTAGCAATGAAATGCAAGGTCAGAGAGGCAGCTATAGAAAGAAAAGAAGAGGAAATTAAGATAAAAAGCACAGCAAAACAAGACAAAGTATATGCTGACATAGCAGATTCAGCAGCAACACAAGCAGACTAACAACATTGCCATCGACCTACCCTTTAATAACAACTATACTTGTACCATTGCAAAATACATGATGTGCATTATTAATGGTCATATGCAAAATGCCGCAGCTCCGGGCGCATTTAACCAGAAACTAAATTTGTACCTCACCGCCAGCGACCTACCTGCAATGAACTTCCCAGATGGACAGCCATCAGCAGCAATTATAAAAACAATAAGGCCAGTAAATGAAATACTGAAAGAAGCTAGAGAACAAGAACCAGATACCGAAGACCTAAACGCTCCATCGTATCTGAAGAATCAGATACATAATCTAATGAAGACGAGGTCCCACACAGAAAATGCAGAAGCAACCACAGGCGAAGCAAATGCTGAAAATACACAAGAACACATTCCGGCAACAATAGAGCCCCAAATAAGGCACACAGGACCACAAACCGTATTCACCAAGCATCCCTTCCTCCAACTAACAACACCCTCACCAAAGTCAGAAGCTTTCTGGGTCCACACAGCTGACCAATGCCATTAAGGCAAAGGCCAGAGAAGTGTTCAACATCGTCACAGCAACAAATCTAACTGACAAAAGCAATCACATTTCACAGTCTCGGACAATACGACACAAACACTAAAAATAATTCAACACAATATCCTTAAACTGGAGAGGGCGGAAACACACACTAAACAACATTTACACACACACATAGACCCCCACATAATCCTACTTAACAGCTATGGTGTCAAGTCTGATGAACAGTAAAAAATTCCAGGGTATAAAGTACACAAATCAAATATACATGAATGAATCATCGACAGGACAGCCATTGCTGTTAAGCACAACATACAACACACAGTACTAGACGATTTTCTCACTAACACACTGGCAATAGAACTACAGACTCAAACTGGAATCATCATACTCGCCACAGACTACATTCCACCAAGCAGACCCGTTATACCCATGCCAGACTACATCACACTTTTCAGAGAAAACACACCAGTCTAGCTTTTTGAAAACCTAAATGCACACCACAGAACACTAGGGTACAAAGGCACAAACACGGTAGGATCACAGTTACACTAGCTAATTCTCGACAGAACAATACAACACATAAGACCACAGTTCCCCAAATACTTCTCAGCCAACTCTGACACAACACCAGAAATAATCTTATCTAACAACAACACCTACCACAACATACATGTCACACAAGGGCCTCTTACAAAATGCCATCACATTCGCATCATAGAAATATCAACCAACCCACCCTACTCCCCATGCAGACCTAGACCAAACTTCAATGCCACAGGCTGGGAAAATTTCCAAACATGCATAAATACACCCTCCTCCACAGACCTGACAAACCTGCAACATGTCACGCCTACACAAATTGACAACATAATAAACTCTTGGTTCACCACTATAACACCAGCCATATCATTACACATCCCAACAACACGAAATAAGCCAATTGTAGGATATACACCAAGTCAACAGGCACAAAACATCATAGCACAGTACAATGCAATCAGACAGACGAATGGTTGGACTTGACAACACTTCATTACATACAAAGCACTATAACACCAACCACACAGAAACTACAAACAATACAATGACCCAGAAACATTCTGGAGGAAACTACGATCTCTATATGGTCACAACACTAACGAACCTCCATATCTGTTAAACACTCAGAACGAGAAAATGTACACTGATGCAGGCAAAGAAGCCTTGCTTAGGGACATCTGGAAACAAATATTCACAGATGACTAGTCCTGGAGAGGCCACTCATCCCAAACAGAACAGACAGTAATACAATACCTCATAGAACACAAGCACAGGACCACACCACTCAATACAGCAGACCCAACACGCCTACATCCAATATAACTTCTGATACGGCCAATCACAAATACGGAAATCACAAACATTAATAAAATGAAAAAGACACGCCCAGCTGAAAGTGGGCCGAACAAAACAATTCTAAAGACACTCCCAGATTCAACCATTCACACACTAACAAATGTATTAAATGCAACACTATCAGCGGGGTATTTCCCGATCAATTTTTAACTCTCAGCATTAAAATTTATACCTAAAGCTGACAAAGACCCATGCCACCCACAGAACCAAAGACCAATATCTCTCCTAGAAGTACCTGGGAAAATACTAGAGAGTGGTCATTAACAGATTAAGAATATTCACTGAGTCCAGTAACAAAAACAATCCTTACCAATAGGGATTCCAGACTGGAAGGAGCACCACACAAGCTCTTGCAATTATGAGAGAACAAATTGCCATCAACAAAGCAAATGGAGGACAATGCCATATAGTGCTGAGGGACAAAGCTTTTGACAAGGTCTGGCACCCCGGCATGAAATGCGAGATCTTGCACTTGGGATTCTCAGTCGTACTAGAGAAGCTGCTCTACAACTTCCTGGGCAACAGAAGTGCAAGTGTATGCTGTAAACTCTTTCCTGGGAAACAGATTCAGTCTAAGCTGACAGGGCAGTCTCCTGTCACCAACATTACTTACACCTGTCACCAACATTACTTACACTGAGTACAAAAGACGTACCCCTTCCAAACAAAAGACTCAATATAAGCTATGCCAATGACATCACACAAATCATCCCCTACATGGGCAAATAAAAAGCTGTGATCAACAGACAAACAAAAAGAGAAATCGAAATAATCAACGACATCGAGGAAAAATGAAAGATAAACACTAACACAAATAAGTTTACCGTGATAGCACTTGGTTCAGTTCATAATAACCGAATCACCATCAACAATGAACCAAAGGAATTCAAAAACCCGGGGAAAATCTTGGGACTGAAACTAACCAAAAACGGATATAATGCAAATATCAAGGACAGAAAAGGTTAGGCTAGCCATGCACTGTCAAACCTTGATAGATTTAGGGATTTGCCAATAAGAATAAGAAAAACAATAAAAGCTCTTGTTCTCCTAGTTCTAGACTTCCCTCCAATTCCTAAACACACACTCAGTAAAACACAAATGCTACACCTACAGAGAATACAAAACACAGCTGTCAGATCTGCTAAAAACACAAGATACCCCTACACACATAACACCCAAGAGCTACACGAAATAACGTAAAATAGACCCAGTTAACATACGACTTCAGAAACAGGCCAAGAAAATATGACAAAAAATAGAGAACCGAGATAACGAAACTTTTAACAAGTTACAACAACAACTTTCTAATATCACAAACATAAATAGAAACTTCCACAGCCGTTTAAGCCTTATGAACTCTGAACCACATCCACTATTCACTTTTCTACCTAGCTTACAACACAGCAACACACACACACACACACCAACAAAAAAAATGATAATAATTCATTCACCCATCCATCATCCACCCTTCGTTGCCCCATGAGGAGCGTAGGAGCTTGGAGCTAAGCAGGTTGGTCCTGACATTTAGATGAGAATGACCAGCCTCACTCATCCCTGAGTGGCATTATGTGAGCAATAAACCCCAACTACCCCTGTTGCTAGATATTCGGCCCACGCCATGGTGGGCCACGGGCAAACAAAAAGTCCGTCAGTGAAACAGCAGAAAGAAAAAGCACAAGACGGGAGGGAAAAAAAAGCGGAGGAAAAGTACAAAAAGAGTGGCAAAGGTGGAAGGCAGCAAGGGTGGAGGCAAAAAAAAAAAAAAAAAAAGGCGTACTGGCACCAAAGCCTGCACCAGAAGGAGCATTGGGAGATCACAGGATCAGGGGCGACTTAAGGCTGGTCGTCGGAGTCGGAAATGTCCGTATATTCCGAGTCACGATCGAGATCTTCATACAGCTCCAAGTCTCCCGAGTCGCAAAGGCTAGATGGGCAGCCCAGCTTCTTCCCCAGGAATTGGTCGATGGCTTTGGAAATACTGCGCTCGATTTCGGCCGCAACAAGCGCAGTAGACTCGGGATCAAGCGCCGAGCCAGGTGGTGAGGACAAGGTGGCCTGGGGCCCAACAGGTGGAGGAGCAAGGGAGGCCTCAGGCAGAGAGGGAGAGGCAGAAGGCCTGGCAGCTGTCATGAGGCCCACACGCTCAGCAGAAGATGGAGAAACCGAAGGGGAATGGCCCTCAACATCCAGGTGGTCAGACGGAACAGGAGATGCAGCCTGTTCCGCCTCAGCTGCTGATGGAAGCAAGCGAATGGATCTCAGCGACGGTAGTGATGATGTCCCTATCCGAGTCCGTGGTCGGTGCCGGGTCAATGTGTCGCGCCCTCCCTTACTATAGCAATGATATTTACCTCGGGAATATTATCCTCCCGTATGTATTACTTTGGTAGTGTGAAACATTAGACACTGGCAATGCGCGACTTGGATTTTCACTATTCACATATACTCAGAACTGGGAACTGGAAGAAATGAAAAATGATATGGCTTTTCTAGGCTTTAATTATAAAAAAGGTATCTACAATATATTTACACACATAAAAATCATGAGGTATTTTCCCACCTCATTTCACTTCATATAAAGTTCCGTGCTAGAAGCCGCACTTAACCATCTACACTCAGTTCACTTTATTACTAACACTATATTAATTAATCAAAGCTCTCATAAAAGTTCCGTGCTTTAAAATCAACCTTATATAATTAGTCTAAATACTCACTAGCGCTGTTATAAGTAAAGCACTCTTTTATTCACTTATTGATTATGTTACACTGTTACATTAGTATCT
>JAGKTI010022490.1:0-15235 GCA_018397915.1 Birgus latro
GGTCCAAGCTTCACTTCCATATGTTAGAGTTGGTATCACAATACTGTACTGTCATGTAACAACTTTTTCACTTCCATGCTCAACTCCCTGTTTCTTATCACTGCTTTCAACGAATCTGCAACCTTTCTTCCCTGTTGCACCCTTTCAAGCACTTCACCCTCCAGACTTCCATCCTTACTCATCACACTGCCCAAGTACTTAAATGCACTCACATTCTCCATATCCTTCTCATCCAATCTCACTGTACATTCACTGGTTTCACTTCTCTTGAAGACCATCACTTTACTCTTCCCTATAATCACCTTTAGATTCCATTTCTTACACACTCTCCCAAACTCATCTACCAAGCCTTGTAGCTCCCCTTCACCTTCGCTCAACAACACAGTATCATCTGCAAACAACAGTACAGGGAGTTTCCAAACACTGCCCTCTCTCACTAGGGCCGCTCCAACATCCACTACCCGACCTTGTATCTCTTTTATAACCCCATCCATGTACAGATTGAACAACCATGGAGACATGACACATCCTTGCTTCAATCCAACCTTCAAATGGAAAGATTCACTCACTTTGCCATCCACATGCACTGCAGCTTTAGCACCCTCATACATACTCTTCATTGCCTTCAGCAACTTCCCATCCACTCCATATATTCTTAATACCTTCCACAATCCTTGTCTATCCACCCTGTCATATGCTTTCTCCAGATCCATGAAGGCTGCATACAACTTCTTGTCCTTCTCTAGAAACTTCTCCACTAAGGATCTAAGAATGAATATCTGGTCTACACAACCTCTTCCCTTCCTAAAACCTCCTTGTTCTTCTCCAACTAATTCCTCTGTAATATCCCTAACTCTGTCAATAAGTATCCTACCATATACTTTTCCTATTACACTGAGAAGGCAAATGCCCCTATGATTACCACACACTGCTTTTTCCCCTTTTCCTTTGTACGGAGGAATAATTATACCTGACTTTCAATCCTCCGGGACTCTACCCTCCTCCCAAGCCAATTTGCACACCTTCCACATCCATTCTATTACTATCTCTCCCCCATGCTTCAGCATTTCACCACACACTCCATCAATTCCTGGGGCTTTCCCCATTTTAACTTTCTTCATTGCTTCCACCACTTCCATCCCACTGATTTCTTCCTCTCTTCTCACAACCCTCCTTCTCCCCACCATTCCCCAGCCACTTATACTTGCATTACTTTCATTCTCTATGTTCAACAGTTCATTCAAGTGTTCTCTCCATCTGTTTACTTTTTCTCCCTTCTCCACTAGTAATCTACCATTTTTATCTTTCACACCCCCACTGACTTCGTTGGCACCCCTGTCTAACTCTCTTTACCTCCTTCCAGAACATTTTCTTACATTCCCTCCACTTTGCACTCAAATTCCTTCCAAATTCCTCATCCACTCTCTTCTTACTCTCTCTTACTAGTCTTTTCACCTCTCTTCTCCTCACTACATATAACTCTCTCGTCCGTCTCTCGGCTTCTTTGACGCCCCTGTTCCTCATCCACTCATTATATGCTTTCTTCTTTTATGCCACAGCCTCTCTCACCTCTTCAGTCCACCATGCTGTTCTCTGAACCCCCTTTTGTCTCCTCTTCACCCCCACACACCACCTCACATGCTGCACAGATTTCTTCTGTGAATATCTTGCACACACCTTTCATGTCCCCCATCTGCTCCAGTCTATATTTACCCAATCGCTCCTCCACTTCTCTTTTATATTCAGCCTCTATTCCATCCTCTTGTAACTTTTCTACCCTCCTTGTAACAAATACTTCCTCCTGTCCTTCCCTTCTTCTCTCCTCCATCTTGTTTGGATTCTGATTCTGGCCACCACCAAGTGGTGGTCACTCCCCCAACCTCTATATACTCTTGCATCCATTACACTCCTTCTCATCCTTTCATCCACACACACACAGTCAATCATTGCCTTCTGTTCATTCATTCCACAGTCCACTCTTCTCACCACTCGCCATGTATACCTATGGATCATTTTGTGCTGAAGAGGGTATTAGCTACCACCAACCCCCTCCCAGCACAAATGTCCACTACAGCACTGCCATTCTCATCCATCTCTGCAGGCACACCCCACTCACCAACCACTCCATCCACCTTCTCATTCCCTACTTTTCCATTCATATCTCCAATCAGAAACACTCTCATTCCTTTCAAACTTTTCCAAGCAGGCTTCCATATTTGTCCAGAACTCTTCTCTCACTCTACTTACACGATCTTGCGTCGGCGCATACACGCACACAATTGCCCACATTCGTAGTCCAACTTTCACTCTTACCCACACAATCCTTGACCCAACTGATCCATACTCTCTTGCATTCTCCTTCCATCTGTTGCTCACAGCAATACTCACTCCCTCTATTGCAACACATCATTTCTCCAATGATTCCATTCCCCATCAGAATATGTTGTTCTCTGTCTCCTAAATATCACCTCTATACACATTCCTCTTCCTTTCATCATAATTCCCATCTTGCATCCAACCCAATCACTTCTCTCTTATTTCTGCCTCAACCTCAATATCCTACACAGCTGTTTCTTACCATGATAGTGACACCAACATACCACAAACATCTCTAGCAATCCTAGACAACACTTACTGCAGACACTCAAGAAATTTTTAAAATCTGCACTAACCTAATTTCTCATATTCGGGTGCCTACCAACGACCAGGTGACAGAATAAATGCAACAGCTACTTTTCACTCTGAATGTAAACTAATACTCCTGATCCTTTTTCCACTAATACTCCTGATCCTTTTTCAGCTTATGCATTATAACAATACACATAACTACTGATTGTACTCAATAAAAGAAATGGATAAGGAGGAGGTTTATCAGTACTTGCAACCAAAATTGGGTGAGATATACCCAACAATCTACTGCTGAAGTATGCAAAGCCTGTGATTGTAATGATACATCATAGGGTGGAGCTTCTCATCCCTACAAAAAGTGAATACCAGGCTGTTGCTATTGTTTTTTCTCAACCCTGGTCCATATGACTGAACAAACTCGTTGACCACAGGTAAGCAACTGCCCTCTATGTGACTGATGTTGTGTCTGCATCTAGTGTGGCATGTGTGCAGTGCTCTATTATGTGTGTCTTGTTGTACAAGCTGGGTACTGTCATCGTGATTCCATCTAGCCCAAATCTAGGCTGGAAGCTGAGGAGAGTTGGGTGATGTCCTGCTCTAAAAAATAAAAATAAAATATTGGTTTTACGCCTGGTATCCCCGAAAGGCTAAGGCGTTACCCCTGGGTAGAGGACTTTTGGAGTGGAGCATGTAGCATTTTATGACCGGATGCCCTTCCTGATGTCTACCAATGACCCTTGAGTGGATTCGATCCTCCGACCCTTCGGTCAGAGCGGAGCACTCTAACCCACTGAGCCACGGCTGCTACTGATGTCCTGCTCTAAGTAGATGAACTCGATCATCTCTACATCATCAATGGTGGGATGTCAGGTAAGGGGGTTTGTAGAACAGTGAACTCCCAATTATAAGGCGTAATTCAGCCAACCCCCATGCCGGATTTTGGAGAATGCCGGATATTGCATAGTGCTCCCCCACTGGCTCAACATTCGGCGTTAAGCCGGACAATGTGTTACTATCCGTTTTGACCCTGTATCCTAAAACTTTCCCATGAACAAAAAATGAAAATTATGCATAAAATACAATACAGTCTTTATACAGTACAGTAATACAGTACAGAGTGTACTATGTACTCACCTAGTGTTGGCATCAATGGAGGGTAGAGTTGTACATCATGCAATACAGTACTGTACAGTGCACTTAATCCTGTGTAGTCTAGTAGCAGTAATTACTTGCACAGTAATTTCAGAAACACAACAGAGCATCAGGACACAAAGCACTGGGAGGCTCTAAGCTTTGCAACAACAATAAGCATGGCATGGGAGACCACAAAACAAGTCACAGCACAAAGGTTTTGCCACCTCATGGTGCCAGGGCAGAATGCACTGATAAGTCTTCACTGTACGAGTTCCACAGGAGAAAATGAGAGAGTGTGAATAGGCTCGGTGTGCTGGGTGGGCCGCTCCTGCTAAGCATTCTGATTGGTTGGTGCATTGTGGGGCTTACCCTGGTGCCGACTGGATACTGCATCTGAGCCTGATGATATGCCCTGCCACCAGATATTGCACAGAACCACTGGCTGCTTCCTGTTTCGGTGCCACATATTGCTTTAACAGAGCTGGGCAAAAGGCGCCAGATATTGTGACAAACGATAATTGGGAGTTTAATTTATGGTGTTAAGCCTGACATGTTGTATTGCCCTCCATGTGAAGTGAGTATGCAGTGTTTCTTCATTGCTAGTGTTTAAATGTCTGGAGGTGGGATACTGTTGTAATAGGTTTAATAATGTCTGTGTGGTGACTTTAATGGCCCTGTATGTGCTGTAAATCTGTCATGTAGTGACAAGGATGTTGTGTACTGGTACTGGCTTCTGCATAGAATTGTGTGTCCTTCATAACAAGGTAGTCTCTAAGTGGTTTTGATGCAGTCAGAGGTGATGCATAAGACGTTGTTCTGTATGATCTACAAGGTGTTACAGTGGGTATTAGACAGGATGAGAGACCATACTTGGGGGGCATAGGACATCACTTATCTAATGTACTGTTTGAAGAATGTTCCTTTTTCCTCCCCAGAGTCTGCTCCTGTAGTTGCCCTGAGCACACTGAGTCCCAGGGCACACCACCTCTTGATGTGTTGTCCATGGTTCTTGAAAAAGTGTCCAGAGTTCTATGTTGCTTAGTGGAAGGTGTGTAGGGCACAAATATATTGAAATGTGTGATGTGAGGGGAGTACAAGTGTTCAACTTCACTGCTAGTGATGAATGTGGTGGTGGATATGGCTGGGGCGATCATCAGCCTGTTGTCTCTGGCCTATGGCAGCAGTGTGCTCAGGTAGTCCTGTTGCAGTGTACAGGCTGTGTTTGCAGTGTGGTGTGTGGTTGTCATGATGATACCATCTGCATACGAGCCAATGTTCACGGATGGTTGGAGTGTGGGAATATCATGCATGTATATGTTGAGGAGCGTGGTTGAGAGGAAAGAAATCTGGGGTTCCGCTGGGAGAATTTCATGTTCATGATGACTTGCCCTGAAATGCAGCATGGGCTTGCAAACCAGACAAACTGTTGGCGACCCAGCGCTGGTGTTGTTCTCCACGTTTGTGTCATATATCCTGAGGATTGGTTTGCGTTGGAGGATAGCGCTGAAGGCTTTTTAATATTTATTGTTGTGAGAAATGTGAACTGTGTGGGTGTCATGGAGTTGATGCCATACAATGCTTGTGTGCGATTAGTCAGTAAGGTGTTTGTAGGGTGCAGTGCTCTGAATCCATGATGTGAAGGAGCAGGTAGGACACGGAGAGTGGCTTTACTGAGACTGAGGCATTTAGTTATCTGGATGGTGTGCTAAGTAGTGTTATGAGTCTGAATGAAGTGTAGTGTCTTTGGCTTATGTATAGTGATGAATGTTCCATTTTTTCAAATACTGGGAATGCAGTGTGGTAATAATTAGTTGCTGATCTTTGCCAGGGCTTGGATGCCTTCTGGTCCTAAATGATTCTGATGTACATTGCTGATGCCATCTGACTCTGCGTCTGTAGGATTCTTTTATCTTTCTTTCTTTTTTTTTTATTTCTATTTTTTTTTATAATGTTTGTGTCTGTTCTGGAGTGAAGAGGGTTGCACTGTAATCGAGTGGAAAGGATTGCCTGTGTTGAGTCGGCTATTTTTCAGACTCCGTGCATGTTCGTGTTAAGTGACTTATGTTTGTGCAGTGGTTAACAAATATGTCTGTTTGGCGGCGAGGGTCTTGATAATGCATGTTTGTGATTTCGTGATGCTGTTAAGTATTTTATGGAGATGAGAGGGGTCTGTGGAGTGAATGACTGTTGTTAAAAAGGATTCCAGAAACTGTTTTCTCTGTAATAATTTTGTTGTTGATCTAATAGTTTACTTCTTGTGCTGGTGTCTTGTGTGTGTGGAAGAGGTGAGTTGTGTTGAAGTCTGTAGCATTGTCTTAACAGCTGGGCAATCTCCAATACAAAATTAGGGTTGTAATGTCTTTTTTTGCCTCGTGGAATGTGGTGTTTGACAACAAGTGAGTATGATGTTCTTGAACTTTGTAATGTGCCTGCTAATGTTTGTGATGGGTGTGTTGTGTACTGTGCTAAAGTGTATAGTGTTGTTCTGTTTCTTCAGTGAATTTCATCCAGTCTGCTCCCCCACCCCCCCCCAACTCTGGGCATAGGCTTCACAGCCTGCTGTCAAGGCCCAGCAGTCCTCCTACATACCATACACCTCCACATGTCACCACTTCGGCGCTAACACCCACCGTCCATATTGAATACAGGCTAGGGCTGTCTCATACAGGACTGGTGTACTGCTATTAGCAGGGGTAACTTTATGACATGTCGGCGGGTCTTTTGGTAGATCAGTAAAGCTTAATTTAATGAAATTCAAATCCTCAAACTGTTCCCTGCCCCAGCGAGGATTTGAACCTGGGTCTGTTAAGACTGCATGCTGATCAACCCTTGATTGTCTGGCCAGGCAAATTCATCAACTGTAACCATCCCTGCAGGAGCATTCCATACAGTGAACCAATGTCCCCTTGTGGTTGATACTGCTTAACCACTGGGAGGTGATGGAAATAATGTGGAGGCTGGGTTCCTGGATGGATGTCACATTTGTATGTTTCCACCCATCTGACAGAGGCACCACAGTCGGCTCCATTTCACCCTGTAATTTGGTTACATGGTATTTACCCACCATTATAATTGCTTTTCTGGGCCAAGGGAAATAAACCATTGGGCTTGTCACTCAGTGTGAAACCACCTGAAGTGGAAAGAGGAGTACTGTAATAAAAATGATGGAAAGGAAAGGGAGAAGAAGGAATAAAGGAAAGCAGAAGCAGAGATAAAATAAGAAAGGGGAAGGAAGAAGTAATAGCACTACATTAAATGAGTGGATGATGGTTGCCACCACCTACCACCTATGCTTTCTTGTAGTTTGTGTATGTGAAGCATGATCACTCTGGTTTGGACTGTGTTTCTATAGTGATAATGATGGGGTAATGATCTGTAGTGAGTCTGGGTTTCATTCACTGAATTGTGTTGTGTGCAGATGTTCACAAACAGAGGAGGTAGAGTTTGCCCTGTGTAAAATGAAGGTGTAAGAGATGTCACCGAGAAAGTATATGATGAGTTATGAAGCACTGTCAAGGCCTCTGCTGTTTGCTGGACTATGTTTGTAACAAGCAATATTTTTTGTGTTAATGTCCCCAGCGATGACAGAGTTACCGTAAGTGTTTGTGTTTGGGGGAGGGGCTGAGGGATGTATGGCACTGATACAGAGTGTGAGGTGTCAGGGGGAATGTAAATGTTAAAAATGTTCATTTATTGTTCGTGACCAGATCTGACACAGGGCAACTGTATATCTAATGCTGTGTCATTCTGGAGAAGTAATTGTATTGTATGTTTGTAGAGGATTGTAGGGTGACTGTATGTGATGAGGTCTCCTCCGTGGCCCTCAGCTATGTTTGTGTGAATGTAAGAGTAATGCCCAATTTAGGGGGGATCTGTTTTGTGTGTGTCAGTTCTGTTCCTTGTAGGAGTGCCATGTGTATGTCGAGATCGTGTGGGAATGGCTTTATTTCTTATGTTTTTTGGCAGAAGCTATCAACATTTAGCTGTAGTACATTTATATGCGTTCAAAGCAGTGTGTGTCCAGTGTGCATCTGTACTGTAGTTGTTGTACTTCTGCACAGGGATGAGTTGTGATGTCTATGGTTGTTAAGTGGGGGAGGGGGGTGTTGGAGGTGGGGGTTGAGTTTGGTGTGATAGTAGAAGTGTTTGTGGATGTGTCTCACACACCTATGCTGCAGCGCTGTCTGGCATTCTTAGTGTAGTGCATGTGACGTGGATCCATTCTCTGTAGGTAAATAGAAATACTATACAGCATGTAATCCCTCTTACCTGGTTTACAAAGGGGCTAATCTGGCTTTTAAGTCGCAAAAGCTTGCCAAGGGATTTTTCTATGACTTGAGGGAAGGAAAGGAGGCGGAGGGTGTGTCCTGTGGGCGCTGTGTCAAATACCACCACACAGAAGTTCATGCCTTGCACTAGTCTGTGGAAAAGAGGTTATTATACTGTCCTATAATATGTAGACTAACTCGTTTATGCACCAATAATCATTGTACAGTATAATATTCTGGGTGGATGGGACTGGAAACAGGAACAAGGACGCACAAAAAAACAACTATTAACAGAATCCCTGGTGAAATGAGGCATACCAGTACATCTATTCCCTTCTCAATCAAGCATTAAAACTCCTGGCTCAACCTCTAACTAATAACATCATCATTATCATCATCATCATCTGGATCTCCTTTCCCACCCTAGGGCAGGGTGAGAAGTAGCAATGTCCAGACAGCCCAAGTTTGCCCACTCTAATAGGCCACTCTTCCATTCACTCATCATTCAAGCCACCGGAATCCTGCCTTTATCTGATACGCCAGAAACCTTCACCACATTCTGTAGCTTCACATAAACGTATCCGACAGAGTCAATCCGGACGCTGTCACATTAAAAAGGGGTGCTAAATCCCTGATCATGCACTTCGTCTCACAACATCCATCCAGGCAGCTCGATCTCTTGTCAGTTCCCTCGCCTCACCGACTTCCATACCTCTCTTCCTCGCACACTCATCCACCATATCCCTCCACCTTCTCCTTGCCCTACCTCACCTCCTTCCTCCTTCAAATTCACTCAGATATACTGTATATACTCTGCCTATGGGTGACTCTACACTGAGTGACAAGCCAAATGGTTTCCTGTACACCAGGAAACCATTTACAGTAAAACCTCGATATAACAGACTTCAGTACACTGGAATTCGCTTTTATCGGACTCGAGGAGCTACCGGACTAAACTCCTATATATCGGAAAAAGTCCGATATAGCCAGAAAGCAGTCCGGACTGCCTGACAACTTCAGCTATGTTCACCAGTAAAAGACATGTTTTTCAGTGCACAGTACAGTATTATTATACCATTTGATTAATGTAGTGAAGGTATAACACAGTACAATACTGCAATGGTGGTGAAAACTACCAATGCAATCTGGACTAATGTCTGATATATCGGAAAAAGTCCAGATTAGCAGGGATAAGTCCGGATGTCGCTTTTATTGGAAAATCGCATATTTCGGACTGGCCTGAGCCCAACTAGTCCGATATAGTGAGGTCTTACTGTACTATGCTGGGTGGTAACCATATAACCAAATTATTGCGCATGGTGGTTTAATGGGTAATTACAGCACTCCAATCGGATTGAGCCGATGAAGGTTTATATCCAAGGGATGGTTGGGGTTTACTGCTCATGTAATGCCACTCAGGGATGAGTGAGGCAGGTCATTCTCATCTTAAATGTCAGGACCAACTTGCCTAACCCCAGGTTCCTACACTCCTCTGGAGTGACATAGGATTGGATGATGGATGGATGAATGGATGGATGGATGGATGGATATATTTCTCCACTGATACGATAATATCCCAAAACACAGTATATTAACTGCAAAAAGAAAAAACAGAAAAATGCAATATGCTGCACTGCTCTTCATGTATTGTTTCAGTGGGGGCAAGATTTGGTCTGTGTTGTAAAGGAAAGGATACAAAAAATTCACACAGTTGGTACTTGTACTTCTATATACAGTACAGTACTTGATCTCTAAACTGCACTCACTTTCAATGCTCATCATGTGGTGTTTTGGCTAAGCTAGATTGGGACTGAGTGCCAGCGTCCTTGACCAATATTTGGCCTCATTCTTGATAATGTGAGACCTAGCTGATGCAATCCACACCATTAATGATGCAAAACATATTATTCTCTTTTCTTTAATTAATAATTTTTTATTACATTTAAATCTCGATATAACAGACTTGAACAGATTGGAATTCGCTTCTATCAGAATCGAGGAGCTACCGTACTAAATTCTTATACATTATTTCGCAAAAAGTCTGATAATGCCAGAAGCAGTCTAGACTGCCTGACCACTTCAGCTATGTTCACCACAATAAGGCACATAAGACACATTTATCAGTGTACAGTACAGTATTATTATATATATTATACCATTTGATTATTGTGGTGAATGTATAATACAGTACAGTACTGCAATGGTAGTGAAAACAGTTTAAAAACCGTTGGTGCGATCCGAACTAATGTCTGATATAACGGAAAAAGTCAGGGTTAGCAGGGGGAACTCCAGATGTTGCTTTTATTGGAGTGGCTTGCGCCCCAATTAGTCTGTTACAGTGAGCTTTTGCTGTATCAAATTCTGAAGTAAGTACAAATACAATATAAATACAATTTAAGTTTCTTAACTTTTTAATGTTATTAACTTAACTTATTGCATAAGGAACTGTCCAAACTCAAAGGTTTCCTGTAACTAACACTGATGAAACTGGGCAGTTCTGGAAGCAAATTCCATGCTCTACTTTCATCTCACGAAAGGAGAAGCATGTCTGAGGCCACAGAGCAGCCAAAAAGAGGATAAGCATAATTTTGAGAAGAAAGCAATTAGGGACTACAAAAATGAAGCCTGCAATAGTATATTGCACCATCTGTCCTTGAGCCATTCATTACGAGGACACTACAAGGACTGAAGTTAACTGGATGCATACAAAGAAGGCATGGGTTAGTAGCACTGCTGCCACACTATGGTCTGGCAAATGTTGTTAGGAGGACACAAAAACTTATGGCAGAAGTAACTTCCCTTCAAGTTATTCTGCTGCTAGACAACATTCTAAGACATCCAAAATTTCTCCTTCAGCAATACCCTGCAGTCAAATTTATGGTCTTCCCACTGAACACGACCGGCATTCTTGCTGAAGCTGTTGCCTTTTCTTTATGATTAATCTGTCTATCTATCTATTGCCAGACGCCTCAATCCCACACGGGGTGGCCACAAACAAATCGCCTCCATGTCACTCTGTCCCCTGCCATTTCACTACCACGCTCCCAACTCACACCCCCATCTCTCATATGCCTCTCCACTCCATCCCTCCATCTCACCCTCGGCCTCCCCCTCCCTCTCGCCCCCTCCACCTCACTCACATACACGCTCCTCGTCAGTCATTCACTCTCCATCCTCTCCACATGCCCAAACCACCTTAACGTGTTTCTCCTAAAGCTTCCCATCACATCCTCAACCACGCCACAATGCTCCTTCACTTCCTCATTTGTTAGTCTGTCTCTCCATGTGATTCCACATGCTCCTCTCAAATAACTTATTTCCACTGCTCTCACTCTTGACTTCTGTCCTTCCAACAGGGTCCAAGCTTCATTTCCATATGTCAGAGTTGGTATCACAGTACTGTTATGTAACAACTTTTTCACTTCCATGCTCACCTCCCTGTTTCTTATCACTGCTTTCAACGAACCAGCAACCTTCCTTCCCTGCTGCACCCTTTCGAGCACTTCACCCTCCAGACTTCCATCCTTACTCATCACACTGCCCAAGTACTTAAATGCACTCACATTCTCCATATCCTTCCCATCCAATCTCACTGTACATTCACTGGCTTCACTTCTCTCGAAGACCATCACTTTACTCTTCCCTACATTCACCTTTAGATTCCGTTTCTTATACACTCTCCCAAACTCATCTACCAAGCCTTGTGATTAATAATTAATATTAATACAGTATTATTCTTTCTAGCATATCTTGAGAGAAAGATGCACGTAAAAGAAAAAGAAGTAGGTAAATGATTATCTAGGAAGAAAAATGAATGACAACTACTCAGAAAATGAGAAGTTATTTTGGAAAGAGGTGCGGAAATGTAGAAACGACAGCAGAAAGAAATGTGAACGTGTGAAGGATGTAAGTGGTAGATTATTAACCCATGGGGATGAAGTTACAACCAGCTGGAAAGAATATTTTGAAAGCCTGATGAATGGGAATAGAAAGAGCTAAGCGGCTGTTAACATGACTGGTTTTGGGGGTATGCAGAGAAGGAATGCAGTGCCAGGAAACGTGGGACTTGCACAGGTGAAAAATGCTGTGAAAAAGTTGAAAAATGGGAAAGCAGCTGGGGCTGATGAGGTGTATGCAGAAATGATTAAGTGTAGTGGAGATGGCAGAAAGAAGTGCTTGTTGGAGATATGTAGGAAGGCATGGATGAATGAAACTGTGCCAGTAGAGTGGAAAATGGCTGTGACTGTACCCCTGCACAAAAATTAACGTGAACAAAGTGAGCGCAAGAATTATCATGGCATAAGTTTATTGAGTGCTGTAGGAAAGGTATATGGAACAATTATTAGACAGAAGGTAAGAGAGATATCAGAAATCCTAGTGAGTGATGAACAGGGTGGCCTTAGAAGTGGCAGAGGATGTATGGATCAAATATTTGCAGTGAGACACATAATGGAGAAGGCTTGTGAGAAGGACTACCGTATTTGCCGGTGAATAGGGCCGACCTTTGTATAAGGCTACCCCCAATATTTCCATACAAAATGTGCATTTTGAGGTATGCTCTGTGCATAAGATGAGCCCCAACTCATTAGACACTGGGAGCTTGCTGCCCCAATAACACCAGTCCTTTATCACTCTTCCTACTGACCAGTGAAGCGATACTATTAACACGTTGCTGAGCAACACAGCCTTTGGTTAGGCTTTCCTTTAATCCAGTTTCTTCTAGGGATTTACAGGCCATTTAGATTGCATGTCCCACCTCAGATATCAAAATTGGCTATACATTTAATATTCGAGTATAAACTCGAGGAGGAGGCTGTAGCACAGGCCGAACAGGGTAGTACTCCCGAGGGGAATACTGGTGATAGGGAGAGCTGGAGCTCCTGTTTCACTAGTTACCTAACCATCCCACTTTGCTGACCTTTTCAGTGTGACAGTAACATGGAGAGTAGACCAGCATACTCTCCCAAACATTTCCTCTAACTATCCTATGCACTACACCACATGCGCTTTACATATTACACAACGTATCCCACTACGTTACAGGGATTGATGCCAGCAAGGGCATGCGGCCAGAAAACTTTGCCCCCGCTACCTTGTGGCGGACTTTGGGGGGAGGCCTGACTGGGGTTCCGCCAGCATAGATCATGGGTCCGGGGCGAGATGGGGCTCGAACCTGTGCTAGAGGGTACAGGGCATTGCGGTTCTCAGGCTGCTGCTTCCGCTCAATAGAGAGGGGCCCGAACCTGGGAGTAGCGCCCCAGGAGGCTGCCCTATCATTGGGTGTATAATGGCGGGGCAGTTGCAGTGCCAAGCCGCGCTTGGAGGGTGTCCCTGCAGCTGTCCTGGCAAGGTGCCCCGAGGCCACTACCACAGCCACTGGTAAGCTGGTGGGCTAGGGGTCCCAGATCCATTGCCTGGACCTGGGTCTGTGCAATGGGTTGGGCCTTGGGAATGTTTACCCCCCTTTATCTTACCGACTATGACTATGAACAAAAACAAGCACCAAAGCAAGCCTGAGGACAGCAAATCACCCAGGAGGTTTAGGGTGGGTACCTGGAATGTGGGAAGTTTGAGAGGAAGAGCAGGGGAAGTCGTTGAGGCATTCAGTAGGAGGTGGGTAGATGTGGCATGTTTGCAGGAAGTCCGGTACAGGGGTGGATCAGCCAGAAGGATTGTTGGGAAGGATTGCTACTGTAAGTTGTTTTGGCAGGGGGGAACTGACGGATATGGGGGTGTGGGTGTGTTGGTTGCAGAGAAATGGGTGGAAAATGTCATGAATGTTATGAGAGTAAGTGATAGGATATTAGTAGTGAAAATTATGGTCGGGCAGAGGTTGGTTTCAGTTATATCGGCATATGCTCCACAGGTGGGATTGGATGACGCAGAGAAGGATAGATTTTGGGATGATTTAATACGTGTAGTGAGTGGTATGGGTGATGATGAGGTAGTGGTTCTCAAGGTTATGAAGGAGTCCATGGAGGATGTGCGTATGGTATGAGGAATGCGGAAGGGGAAAGAATACTCGAGAGTGGGAAGGCTATGGACATGATTGTGTGCAACACACATTTTAGGAAAAGAATCAGCCGGTTGATTACGTATGAGTCCGGGGGAAATAGTAGTCAGATAGATTATTTTCTGGTCAGGAGGGTTGATAGATTAGTGAGGGATGTTAAAGTTATAGGAAGCAAGGAGTGTGTGCAACAGCACAAACTGCTGATTTGTGACATGGTGCTTAAGGATCGAGTGATGAGAAGGAGGACATATGTACCTAGGAGGAAAATATGGAAGCTGGGAAACCAATCAGTAAGGGATGCCTTTTATAGTGAGATGAGGAGAGTGGTGGCTGAACAGGAAGCCGTAGATAGAGACGTTAATGAACAGTATAGAGCCCTTAAGAACAACCTCTTGAGAGTTACCAATACAATATGCAGTTGGACAAGAGGCCCACCAGGACATAAAGTAACTTGGTGGTGGGATGAGGTTGTAGAAGCTGCAGTTAAGGAGAAAAGAAGGCTTTTCCGGGAATGGAAGAATGGTGGTAACAGGGAGGAGTACTTGGCTGCCAAGCGCAGGGCTAGAAGAGAGGTATACAGGGCGAAGTCTGAGTCACAGAGACTTTTACTTGATAATCTAAATCATGGAGAAAGGAAAAATATGATTTTTAGGGTGGCAAATCAGGTGAAGAGGGATAATCGGGACATTGTAGGTGAGCAGTGTGTGAAGAATGATGATGGAAGGGTGGTGGTGAGCAGTGAGGATATTAAAGATGCATGGAGAGAGCATTACAGCCAACTGTTGAATGAGGAGTTTGCTTGGGATAGAGAAGGTTAGGAGCCCGCTGATCCAGTGTTTGGCCCTTGGCCTTTGATTGACGCTGCTACTGTGAGTCAGGCAATAGGCAGGATGCGGGTGGGAAAGGCGGCAGGTGTGTCTGGGTTGACTGCCAAAATGTTGAAGGCCTCAGGAGATACTGGGGTGAGGTTAGTCACTGACCTGATAAATAGGATTATATATGAGTGTGTTGTCCCAGATGATTGGCTGAGGAGTGTAATTGTAAATGTGTACAAGGGAAAGGGTGATGCCCTGGAAAGGGGAAATTACAGAGGTATAAAGCTCTTAGATCAGATAATGAAAGTAATGGAGAGAGTTCTAGAAGGTATGATTAGAGAAAGAGTGAATATCGATGAGATGTAGTTTGGGTTTAT
>JAGKTI010022491.1:0-15235 GCA_018397915.1 Birgus latro
AGTGAAGAGTATGTATGAGGGTGCTAAGGCTGCAGTGCGTGTGGATGACAAACTGAGTGAATCTTTCCATTTGAAGGTTGGATTGAAACAAGGATGTGTCATGTCTCCATGGTTGTTCAATCTGTATATGGATGGGGTTATAAAAGAGATACAAGGTCGGGCAGTGGAGTTGGAGTGGCCCTAGTGAGAGAGGGCAGTGTGTGGAAACTCCCTGTATTGTTGTTTGCAGATGATACTGTGTTGTTGAGTGAAGACGAAGGGGAGCTGCAAGGCTTGGTAGATGAGTTTGGGAGAGTGTGTAAGAAACGGAATCTAAAGGTGAATGTGGGGAAGAGTAAAGTGATGGTCTTCGAGAGAAGTGAAGCCAGTGAGTGTACAGTGAGATTGGATGGGAAGGATATGGAGAATGTGAGTGAATTTAAGTACTTGGGCAGTGTGATGAGTAAGGATGGTAGTCTGGAGGGTGAAGTGCTCGAAAGGGTACAGCAGGGAAGGAAGGTTGCTGGTTCGTTGAAAGCAGTGATAAGAAACAGGGAGGTGAGCATGGAAGTGAAAAAGTTGTTACATGACAGTATTGTGATACCAACTCTGACATATGGAAGTGAAGCTTGGACCCTGTTGGAAGGACAGAAGTCAAGAGTGAGAGCAGTGGAAATGAGTTATTTGAGAGGAGCATGTGGAGTCACATGGAGAGACAGACTAACAAATGAGGAGGTGAAGGAGCGTTGTGGTGTGGTTGAGGACGTGATGGGAAGCGTTAGGAGAAACACGTTAAGGTGGTTTGGGCATGTGGAGAGGATGGAGAGTGAAAGATTGACGAAGAGAGTGTATGTGAGTGAGGTGGAGGGGTCGAGGGGGAGGCCAAGGATGAGATGGAGGGATGGAGTGGAGAGGTATATGAGAGAGGGGGGTGTGAGTTGGGAGCGTGGTAGTGAAATGGCAGGGGACAGATTGACATGGAGGCGATTTGTTTGTGGCCACCCCGTTCGGGATTGAGGCGTCTGGCAATAGATAGATAGATAGATAGGGTATTTTGATTCATTCAGTCTCTAAGTGGGCAGAAATTTAATGTTGAGTAAATACTGGGACTCAATATTTTGCTGACTCCCTTCATGCACGCGCATCACAAGGCATTCCCGTGTTGCCCCATACCCTCCAAAGCAATTATGGTGCCTTACTTCATCTAACCTAACCAGACCACAAGTAGTCTAAATTGTATTATTTTAAGCATTAGTCCTCGTGCGTTTGTTTTGAAAACAAATCTCTCGTGAAAAAAATTGAACACGGGACTGTCTTGCAGTGTGCATGCATGAAGGGAGTGAGCAAAGTGTTGAGTCCCAGTATTTACTCAACATTAAATTTCTGCCCACTTTGAGACTGAATGAGTCAAAATACCCACTAGGCATAATTTACAGTCTGATGTAGAAGTACTGAAAGGGCAAGTTGCCATCACATGCCATCAATGATATTTTAATTTCCATTAACGATAAATACGTTATGTATATGAGTTCTGTTTGTATTACTGTATTTATATTATGGTATATGACTTGACTATGATTCACAGTTTCACACAACAGTGTAGATATTTAACAAAGAAAAATATGCATTTTAAACAGAACGGGGAATGTGTTTGTCCAAATCGAAGAGCCACCTCGCGGAATACTAGCTTTGAAAGCACCTCATTGTTCAAAATACTGAAAAAATGGATCTAAACATCATAACTCCCGATTGTCTGAAAGTAAAAATTTACCGATTTTTATCATCATTTCCTTTGGAAAATTGCAGTTTTTGAGATATGGTCTCCTCCTTAGGAGCATGTGATTTCAGGCCTTAACCTGCATGTAACCCTGATTCCACATAACCAAATCTGATGTGGACCCTGAGCAATTCTGTCTTAAAACAAATCCCAACATTACCATAATTACTGGCCTCACATTCTTGAAAAAACAAGAGAAGGAATGGAACTACATCTGTTGCTTTCCTAGAGGCTGTGGCAAAACTGAGTGGCCAGGCAGCAACTTGGCTGGTGATTGGCCGAGTAATTGATGTGACTCATTCAGCCACAAACTGACTTCCACAGAGTAAATAGTGTGGACAGTTTACCCTTTTGGACAACCATGAACTATGAAATTTCCTTTTGACAATTGGTAGGTCTCCTCCTCTTCTAAGCAGTAGCAGTAGGTATCACAGATGAATAGTAACTGTACTACTTAACATCTGACCTTCATCGGTGAAGGGGGATCAGATGGAGAGGCGATGGTTTGCATACTAGGCAGATGTGCCGACCAGAGTGAAGCGGGGAATGCAGTGAGCATACTTCTTTTGGGTCACATGATGCAAACGTCATCACCACGTCACATGTGCGTGAGCAGCCATGCCTGAACTTTGAATATAAAATCAGTTCAAAAATGGTTGGTGGATGTAGTGGCTGTTCTTACAGTTATTGAGAGTTTGTGTTTAGTTTTTTTTTTACAAGGCGATGCAGCCGTTAGCTTAAGAGGGCAGTGTTATCTAGAGCAGTAGACTGCCCTAACTGTACAATTTCTGCATTTTGAAGTTTAGGTTTGAACTAGATGAGGTGGTTAATGTTGGGGCAGAGGTTCTGGGAGGCACAACCCCCAGTTAGGATAATATTTTTTTCTGGTATTGTTTATTGTGATTTTATTTTTTATGGTATTGTTTATTATGATTTGATTACTTCTGCATACATTTTTATTGCAAAACAACAAATAAGTTATGATTTCTGCATTTTGAAGGTTAGGTTTGGATGCGGTTACAGGGATCCCCCGGTTTAACAATGCAATTGGTTAAGTAAGAACCCATCAGTAGGTGGGGTATTGTATCTCAGGGCAGATTTAACATGTAAAGTATAGGGATGTGTTTTTGAGCCTAGGGTTTCCCCCCAACCAAGTCCTAAACCCACCCAAATGAGTCCAAAAACAAGTTTAAAGTCAGTTTAAATGGCCTAACAGCTAAGCCTAACACATGTAAATACTTGCCAAAACCAGTAAATAAAATCTGAAAATCGTCAAAAGTCTAGAAAAAATGAAACTTGGTAAACTGTACCCAAAAATGACAGTGTTCACCCCACCACTGGCTAAAACACATAAATCTAAGTCTAACAACAGTTTAGAAATCAACTTAAACACAATTTTAGTGTAAAATATCATCATAATTGGTATTAAAAAAAAAAAATTGTTAACTGGGGTTTGGCCATCGTTAAGCAGGGTATGGTGGTATTACTACCCCCATCGTTAAGCTGGGGTATTGCATCTAGGGGTATCATATATTGAGGCATACCTGTAGTTAATACTGTATTGTCGGGGGGGTGTGGGGGACAGAGCCCCCAGTTTGGATTTTTTTTTTTTTTCCCCAGTAAATGTACATTATACTTTAAGCAGCAGAAGGATCTTTACCAATTCAGTGGCTACCTTTCCAGTTTGTTTTCTGTATTTTTCTACCATTTATCATGATGATAAACAGTTGCTTTCTGTTGACATTTTCCCCTCTGTTATCATCATGTTCTGCCAGACTTGCTAAAACTTACTCAGATCTTGGCTAAGTTAGGGTAGGTTAGGATAAATTGTTTGGTTATAGATTAAATTAAAATGTATGGTTAGGAAGAGGTACTAAAAGATGACCAGGACTTGTATTTACCTACTGGTGGTTGTGATATCCTATACAGGAAGTTAGCTACGCTCGTGGGGTCCTGTCTCTGTTTCTTTATAAGTCAGAGTTTGCTTTGAACATGTTTAAGTTTTTATACTGGACGATCTCTTTGTCCAGGCCATTCCACAGGTCTGCATCAATATGGAAAACTATATTTCTTGATATCCTTCAAGCAACTTGGCTTTTTCAGTTTCAATCCGTGTCCTTTTGTTACTCTCCCATCCCATACAAACAGATCTTCTCTGTCAATTTTTTTACTCCCATCTTGGCCCTGAACACTGCAATCATGTTGCCCGTCTCTCTCTTTTCTTCAAAGGAAGGCAGGTATTTTTCCAGCCTTTCCGTGTACGACATCTGCCATGCAAGGGACCATCTTGGTTACTGTTCTTCGTATTCTCTCGGTCTTATTTATATCTTTCTTTTTATGTGGGGACCACACTACTGCCGCATATTCCAACCTGGGGTGGATCATGGCCACTATAAGTTTTTTCATCTCTTCATTCATGTAATGAAATGCTGTTCTAATGTTAATCAAAAGATGATGCGTATCCCTAACTATCTTGTTAATGTGTTTCAGGTGACAAATTATCCTGGAAGAGCACTCCCAGGTCCTTCTCTTCTCTCACTTTTGTGATTAGTTCATTACCCATCAATCAGTGATGGTCTCATGGTACTTTTACCCATTTCCAATATTTTACATTTTTTTTTTTTTTGTGCAGAGAAGGAATGCAGCGCCAGGAAACGTGACACTCGCACAGGTGAAGAGCGTTGTGAAGTGGCTGAAAAATGGGAAAGTAGCTGGGGTTGGTGAGGTGTATGCAGAGATTAGTTAGTGTAGTGGAGAGAACAGAATGAAGTGCTTGTTGGAGATACTGTAAGAAGGCATGGATGAGTGAAACTGTGCCAGCAGAAGGGGAAAAGGCTGTGATTGTAGCTCTGTTCAAAAATAAAGATGAGCGAAGTGAGTGCAAGAATTATTGTGGCATAAGTTTATTGAGTGTGGTAGGGAAGGTATATGGAAGAATTATTATAAAGTACGAGAGATATCAGAAGTCCTGTCAGTGGTGAACAAGGTGGCTTTAGGAGTGGCAGAGGATTTGTGGATCAAATGTTTGCAGTGAGACAGATAGTGGAGAAGGCTTGTGAGAAGGAGTATAAGGTGTTTATGGCATTCTTGGATCTGGAAAAAGCATACGACAAAGTAGACAGAGAAGGATTGTGGAACGTTTTGCACATGTACGGCGTACATGGTAAGCTACTAGGTGCCGTCAAGAGTTTTTATGATGGTAGTGAAGCATGTGTAAGGGTTAATGGGCATCTAAGTGAATGGTTCACTGTTGGTGTGAGAGTGCGACAAGGTTGTGTGATGGCCCCATGGTTGTTCAGTATATATAGGGTGTTTCAAAAATAATGTTCATAAATTTCAGAATGAATAGGGTAGGAAAATATAAATATACTTTACAATGTGACATTTTTGGGAATTTGTCATATTTACCATGATATTACACATTTTATGTTCAGTAGGAAACGCTAGGGGATGAAAATGATCAGTAGCTTACCATCACCTCAATATCTTTATTTGTGTGGTATCTTTGGTAGTGACGTTGTTCAGCCGCCTATAATCAACGCAGAAGAGTGTGATGCCGTCCTTTTTTTTTACAAGGACGACTGGGGGTGACCACGGGCTAGTGGATGGAGAGATTGCACCGGCATTGAGCATGTCCTGGACCTGCCGGTCTTCTTCTGCCTGTTGGTTAGGATTTTTTCTTCTGGATGGTTGGCGAATAGGCAGCCCAGTAGTATGAATCTCGTTTACAGCAAATCTGGCAGATGTTGCTGTGCCGCTGCTCCCCTGGGGTGTCGTAGGGCTGAGAAGACCAGCGGTCATTCTTCCTCTGCTAACAGTTCCAGCAGGATCTGCCGAGGGTCTATGTGGGACTGCTAGATTGCAAGTTCCACCCCGAGTCTGGCAATGGCTGCTGCGGCCGGAGAGTAACGTCCCTGGACTGCTACCTTGGTGTTGGTCTGGTTGTGGGGAGGAGGGGCATATGGGAGAAGGTGACGTGGACCGGTGTGGCCCGGAAGGTAGAGTCACCTGTCGGGTGTCCCCATGTAAGGTGGTTGTCATCTCCTTGGTGGGTGGAGGTATCGTCGTCGGGGCACATTTTACTCCCCATAAAAATTTTAATCACCAAGGATTACCACTAAGCCTCTTGAAAGTCCTCATTACGAATCAAGCAAGAATTTGACCTAAACAACATGTGAATAATGGCTGCCCAGCATCATACATATTTCGTCACAAGTCACTTTAGGCGCTTATTAAAAAAAAAAAAATAGCAGTGTGAAATTTTTTGAAAGGCATTACTCATCAACAATAAAGGAAAAAAAAAAAAACTGTAAAGAAGTCATCAGCATGGAGTGATCACCTATCTCAGATACACAGAAATGCAGTAATGTCAACACATAGTGTCTTCACATATCATAAGATCCAAATTTTCTTGACCAAAGTCTGTCAGTTCATAAAGATTGAGCACAAAGCCTTTGTTCTTCTTTTCGCACTCGTTGTAATAAAGGCGAATACATGAACTTTACTGCTTCTCCATCATTAACTTTTTTTTTTTTTCCCAACAGAGAAAACTATCCACATCGTAAACATCCCGATTCATTTTATGTCTGATTGTTTGCATTCCAGCACCACACACTACTTCGTCCAACAATTTTTAATTTTTTAATTTAGAATAAATGCTTTTCTTGTGTCCATACCACTTTCAGGGTGCTTAGGCATAACTGAAGTTAGTTTGGAACCACGTGCTCAGAGTTCGGAGGGAAAACAAGGAGCAAGGAAATAAGCAAATAAACTTCTCATCACAGTGACCATTCACACAACACTGAAGTAGTCAGCAGGCTGTGGCAGGTGGTATGGGGGTCACGTGGGTCAGGTCGGGTTGAGGAAACCAATCTAAAGCATAATACACGAGTTATATCTGGAAATCCAATACCAAAACACACCCATTTCCCACAGTATCTCGCACAGTTGAGTGGTATTACCATGCTATTACGTAATTATGGGAGAAATTAAATGACTATGTTATTGTAAGATCGTTGTTCCGTTTGGTCTTAAATCACGACTCTACCGTATTGTCAGAGAAGGGGGAGCATAACTTGGAAACTGTTGACTTGCAAAAGATTTCATCCATCCATCCATCCATCATCCAATCCTGCGTTTCCCCCTGAGGAGCGTAGGAGCCTGGGGCAAAGCAAGTTGGTCATAACATTTAAGATGAGCTAGTGATTTAAAGGTTAAATTTGATCAGTTCACAACAAAAAACATCAGAAAAACATAACTAATCATAATTCAAATCCACAGTTGTCTGAATGAGCAAATTGACCAATAATATTTCATTATTCCTATTGGTATCTGACAAATGTCATAGGAAAGGTGCTTACAAAAATAAGCTCTGACAGTTGAACACTCCTAAAATAACAGATCGATTATGGGCTGAAATGAGATTAATATAATAGCATGAGGCCGATTTCCATATGGATATTTTTGAGTACTTGAATGAAATAATGCAGTAAATTTTTTCATCCTCGATAGAAGAGTTGAGAGGTAGGATGGGACTGGAGTGTATTGGTGTTGTGATGAGGAGAGGTAGGCTGAGGTGGTTTGGACATGTGGAGAGGATGGGGGATGATAATTGGGTGCAGAGGGTGAGAAGTGTTAATATTGGGGGAGGGGTTGGGAGGGGTAGACCGAGAAAGACATGGTACGAGGTCATTAAATGTGACTTAAGGGTTAAGGGACTGAATAGGGAGGCTGCCAGAGATCGAGCAGCGTGGAGAGCCGCCATTAGGTGACCAAGGCCGACACATGCAAGCATGTTGGAGCCTTTAAAAACGAACGAACTGCATAATGCATTTGGACGTGTGTGTGTGTGTGTGTATTTACCTAATTGTATTTACCTAATTGTGATATACAGGAAATGAGCTACGCTCGTGGGGTCCCGCCTCTGTTTCTCAATAAGTCAAATTTTGCCTTAAACTCGTTTAAGTTTTTAGACTGGACGATCTCTTTGTCCAGGATATTCCACAGGTCTATGCATCTATAAGGAAAACTATATTTCTTGATGTCCTTCGAGCTTGGCTTCTTTAGTTTCATTCCGTGTCCTCTTGTTGCTCTCTCATTCCACACAAACAGATTTTCTCTGTCAATTTTATCTACTCCTATCATGGTCCTGAACACTGCAATCATGTCACCCCTCTCTCTCCTTTCCTCTAAGGAAGGCAAATCCAGCCTTTCCAGCCTCTCTCTGTATGGCAAATCTGCCAGACTGGGGACCATCTTGGTTGCTGTTCTTTGTATTCTCTCAATCTTGGTTATATCTTTCTTTTTGTGTGGGGACCACACTACTGCTGCATATTCTAACCTGGGTCGGATCATGGCCACTATCAATTTTTTCATTATCTCCTCATCCATGTAATGAAATGCCACTCTTATATTGGTCAAGAGTTTATATGTCTCTCTCACTATCTTATTTATGTGCTTTTCAGGTGACAAACTATCCTGGACCAGCACTCCCAAATCTTTCTCTTCTCTCGCTTTTCTAATTGGTTCATTACCCATCAAATAATTCAATGATGGCCTCTTGGTACTTTTACCCATTTCCAGTATTTTACATTTTTTTGCGTTGAATTTCATTTCCCACATCCGGCTCCAATCATGTATCCTATCCAGATCCTCCTGTAGCATTTTACAGTCCTCTTCAACCTCAACCTTTCTCAAGATCTTTGCATCATCAGCAAACAGACTTCCGTAGCTGTTCACTCCATCTACCATATCATTTACGTAAATCAAGAACATTACTGGTGCCAACACCGAGCCTTGTGGGACACCACTTGTTACTTCCCTCCATCCAGATGTCCTGTCCCTTATTACTGTCCTCATTTGTCTCTCTCTCAAAAAGTCTCTCATCCATTCCAGGAGGCTTCCCTTCAGTCCTCCTCTCTATCTATCTATCTGTTGCCAGACGCCTCAGTCCCGAACGGGGTGGCCACAAACAATTCGCCTCCATGTCACTCTGTCCCCAGCCATTTCACTACCACGCTCCCAACTCACACCCCCCTCTCTCATATACCTCTCCACTCCATCCCTCCATCTCATCCCCGGCCTCCCCCTCCCTCTCGCCTCCTCCACCTCACTCACATACACTCTCCTCGTCAATCTTTCACTCTCCATCCTCTCCTGTATGCTCTAATTTCCATAATAGTCTCTTGTGGGGTACCTTGTTGAAGGCCTTCTCCAGATCTAAGTACACACAATCCACCCAACCGTCTCTCTCCTGTAGCATGTCAATCGCCCTTGAGTAGAAGCTCAACAAGTTGGAAACACATGACCTTCCACTTATGAATCCAATCTGACTTTCAGTCAAAATATTCATCTCTTCCAGATATTTTATCCATCTATCTTTCAGGATTCTCTCACACAATTTCGCAACCATACTGGTTAGGGACACTGGTCTATAATTCAGGGGTTCTTCCTTGTTTCCTCCCTTATAGATTGGCACCACATTTACCCTCTTCCATTCCCGCGGCACTTTCCCCTCTTCCAAGGAGCACACAATTAAACTGTGAATCTTATCCACCAGTTGTTCTCTGCATTCCTTCAGTACCCAATTAGAGATTCCATCCGGTCCTGGGGCTTTCCTTACATCTTTAATTTATACACTTCCTGCACTTCCACTTTTATATCTTTTATCACTACATTTCTAATCACTCCCTCTCCTTCCACAAACTCCCTTTCCTTAGTGAAAACCGATTGGAAACATTTGTTCATTGTTTCAGCTTGCATTACTGCATCGTTGTAGACCTCCTTCTACTTTCAGTTTCGTGATTCCTTCCCTTTGCTTCAATTTGCCATTAACAAATCTATAAAACAATTTGGGTTCATCCTTACATTTGTCAATTATACCTTTTTCAAAGTTCCTTTCTTCCTCTCTACGTATTCTTGTATATTCATTTCTAGTTCTTTTATATTCATCCTTTGCTCTGATATTACCTCTCTTTCTCCATTTGTTCCATGCCATGTCCCTCTCTTTTTTTGCTATCATACACCTTCTATTAAACCACACCTTTTTCCTATTTTCTTTCCCACTTGCTCTTGGCACATATTTTTCCACTCCCAAATTGTAGAGGTCTAAAAAGATATCCCACTTCCTCTGTATCTCTCGTTTCTCTGAATTTTCTCCAGTCCGCATTTTCAAAAATTTTTCTCAATTCTGCAAAGTTTGTTTTCCCAAAGTTGTATCTTCCTTGCCTATAAAGCTCATCTCTTGGCACCACGTTCCCTGTTATCATCTGGAACTCAATGACCACATGATCACTTTTTCCTATAGGACACAAATAATTTAAAGATTCAATTACATCAGGTTCTTTGGATAGTAGCAGATCTAATCTTGCTTGTGTGTCATCACCTCTGAATCGTGTCTCTTCTTTAACCCATTGTGTCATTACATTATTCATTGCTATATTTAACAATTTAGTGCCCCACGAATCTTCGCTGCTTCCTGAGTCCCATTCCTCCCAGTTCACCTCTTTACAATTAAAGTCACCCATTAGGATTATATTGTTGCTTTTCTCGATCACTTGCTGTAGATAACTAATCATGTCTGACAACATCTCCTGGTATTCATCGTCATTCCATGCTCTCGTCTTAGGAGGAACATATACCACTGCCATATCTCTCTTACCATTCTCCCCAGTTTCTAATTTCATATTTATCACTTCGATCCTATCCTCTGCCATTTCCACAGTATCTACATTTATATTGTCCTTCACAGCTATCATCACTCCTCCTCCCATTTTTTCTTTTCTGTCTCTTCTCCATAATTTGTATTTCCCACCTCCCATGTGAATATCAATATTTTCTTTCAATTTAGTTTCTACAAAGCACATAACATCAGGTTCGTGTACCCTCAAAAAATCATTGATTTCTAACCTTGCCGATATTAGTCCATCAATGTTTGTGTACGCCACTTTCAGACTTTTTTCATCGTTTTTTATACTCTCGTCTCTCCTTCCTTCCGTCGGTACCACTTTCTCAATTTCTGGTCCATAACTCTCCAATAGAACTCTGTCTTCTCCTTCTCCGTTCGTTGTTCGTTTTTTATCTTTGCTTCCTTTACTAACTCCTTTAATTTAGCTCTTTCCTCTTCATTTGCATCTCTCCTAATCCAGACATTTTTAAACCCCTCTTTATCTGACAATTTCCACGTTCTACTTATGATTTCATTCACTATTACTTGGGACTTAAACTTTATTTTCAAGGGCCTTGCCCCACCATCCTCGTTCTTTCCTAACCTAAACACTTCTTCAATCTCTTCTTGGGCTTCATTGTTTCCCTCCATAACCAGTGATATTATTTCTTTAGCCTTGCTCAGTTCCTCTCTCTCTCTTTTAGATCTTACTGTCATTCGTTTTTCTTTTATTCCTGAAATTATCACACATTTTTTCTTGTCTGCTACATCCCTGACCAAAGATTCTCTACTTCTTAGTACTCTAACCACTTCCTTCTCCACTTTTTCCTTACTTTGTTGTTCCATGATCTCCTTCAAATTTACGTTTCCTTCCTCCTGTATTTTCTTCCACCCCTTATGTTGCTCCTTGATTTCCTGAATGTGCTCATCTTGCCTTCTCGATTTTGATTCGTACTCCTCTAGTTTACTTTTTATTCTGTGTGTGTTTGTGATTTTTGTTGTAATTTCTGTTTGAAATTATTAGCTGCTGAGGTAGGCTTCTCCCCTCCCCATTAACCCGCCCCATCTCGTTGACGTACGATGCACGCTACCCCCTTACTCGCCTCTCAGTCCCGATGATGTGCATCGTACGTCATGCAATTGTATGGCCCGTCATTTCCACATTTTTCAAGTTTCGCGGGAGATTTTTGGTACGTAGACGCGTGACACCTTCCTCTACCTGCCGTCAGGTGGGGACGCTCCCAGACCCCGCGTGACCCGCGCTCACCTGTGACTCGGCCACTCACCTGTTACCACTGACCCAGGACAGACATGGCGTGCTGTGGTCTCTCTGACGAGGAAATACAAGCCGTTCTGGACGCTTACCTAGCAGAGGAATTCACAGGCGACAGTGATTCGCCAATAGACGATGGTATCCTTGATATGATAAAGATTACGTGCTTCCAGCTGAGGAGACGAGTAGCAGTGACGAAGAGGTCCTGTCTCCGAGGAAGTGGCGGTGCGTAACCTACTGTCATGCAAGCCAGGCTAGACCACGAGGACATGGCCGCACTTCTATCCAGCCTGTGCAGGAAGTGTCGGACGAGGACAAGGAAGAGGTCAGAGGACGTGGACGTGGACCTGGTGCTGCCACGTGGTTGGGCTCGGAGTGCGTCTCGCCATGTGGAGCGGAAGGAGCGAGGCGCCGTAAAAGGTATGGCTCCCTTTCCTTGTCTAGGGCTGGCAGAAGTGTAGGGGCGGGAGTGAGAACTTCCGAAAGTGAAAGTGGTGGTGTGAGGGAGCGAGGTCACGCACTCCCACATGGTGCACCTGGGCGGTGGGCAGGTGACGTGGAGCCGCTCCCCAGTACATCATTCGCCCCACAGTATTCCCACGCCTTCTCTCCACAGCCCCGTGACGTGGGGAAGGGGGCGAAAGCGAAAGCTAGGGGAAAAGGAAAAGAGAGAGGGAAGAGGACCACGAGTGGGAAAAGGCGCCACTCTCCATCTCCCCAACCCCCCCCCTCCCTCTCCTCCACACCCTGACAAGAGCGATGATGGTGCTGACAGTAATGTGCCGTGGGCTTGGGAGGACGGGAGTAACTTTGAACCCATGATTCACCCCTTCACAGAGGAGTGGTGGTCTGGCATCACTGCTCCACATATTCATGCAAGCTCCACCAGGGTGGATTTCTTCCACCCTTATTTCTCAGAGAAGTTTGTGGAGACTATTGTGGAGCAGACAAACATCTTTGGGGAGAGACTGCGGAGTGAGAGTGAGTGTCAAGGGACCACAGGCAGGCACTCACAGGCGTATGGTTACCCTGTAACAGTAAGTGAGATGTTCCTATTTTTTTGCCCTTGTGCTCTTGATGGGTATAGTACATAAAGGACAAATTCCCGCTTACTGGTCTACTGACCCCATTACTTACACCCCTTCCTTCAGTAAAGTAATGGGTCGGAATAGGTTTCAGTACATTCTCAGCCGCCTCCACTTCTTTGATGTTGACGACCCTGCAAATGGAAACAACAATGATAAAATGAGGAGAATTAGGCTTGTTTTTGATCACCTATGGGAAACATTCCTTTCGTCATTTTATCCTTACAGAGACCTCGTCACAGATGAGAGTCTTGCTTTGTGGAGAGGCAATATTTCCTTTAGACAGTACATACCCAGCAAGAGACACTGTTTTGGGTTCAAGATCTTTGTTATGTGTGACTGTAAAACTGGTTATGTGCAAGACATAGTCTTGTACACCGGTGCACAGACAGACATAACAGATGATCGGAGCATAGGACTCTTAGGGGCTGTGGTAAAGATCATGATAGAGCAGTACCTTTATCATGGTCACGTCTTGTACCTGGACAACTGGTACACAAGCCCTCTTCTGGCTCAGTACCTCCACTGTCACGATACTGGAGTCTGTGACAGTCAAGAGAAACCGACGGCATATGGTGCATCTCGACAGGAAACTCAACAGGAATGAGGTGGTTTTCCTCAAGGCAAATAACATCCTCGCCACTGTATGGAACCACAAGAGAGAAGTTTCCCTCCTGTCCACTGTACACCACCCCTTGATGCACTGCACAGACTCCGTGGAGTACACCAGCCAGAGGAGGGCCCACGTCAGGAAACCTGAGTCAGTTGTGGAGTACAATGTGAACATGAGGCAGGTAGACCAGTCTGACTCCATGATTTCCAGTGTGGAATGTGCCAGGGCCAAGATAAAGTAGTACAAGAAAGTGTTCTTCCACCAGCTTGATATCACAGTCCTCAACTGCCACTACCTCCACACCTTGACCACAGGGAAAGCAGAGACCTTCGAGGGGTTTGTGAGGGAGCTTTCCCAAGAAATCATCGGGAAATATTCTGAGGAAAGGGCCCAGCCTCGCTCCCACACCGCAACTGCCGCCCAGACACCCCTAAGGCACACAGGATGCCACTTCCTTACCACCATCCCCCCTACACAACACCGCCCCAGACCACAGCGCCGCTGTCACGTGTGCAGAAATTCTACCATCAGGGAGAGCACAAGCAGACGAGGCACGAGATACGAGTGTGTCGAGTGCAATGTCGGCTTGTGCCTTGAGCCCTGTTTCAAGCAGTACCACACCCTCCTGCATTACTGAAAGTGTTGGTATACCTGCATACTGTAGGTGATACTGTGTGCTTGCGATAATGTATTGCTCACTAGTCAGGTATATCTGTGATAAGTGCTGGAAAATGATAATAATCTCTGTGGAAAAATCAATTGAAAGTTGGGAAATGGAATGCAATTATGTGTGCTCACGAGAATATCAGGCTTAATATGATACCAAGTCAGGTAAATGTATGTGCTTACAATGGAAATAATCTTTGTGGAAAATTATATTGGAACTTGAAGAATATCATGTAATACTGTGTGCTTGCGATAATATCACGCTCAGTGTAATACAAAAGCATGTCAGTATGCGATAATATTACGCTCAATAATAATAGTAATACCAGATCAGGTAAATGTATGTATGTGCTTACAATGGAAGTAATCTTTGTTGAAAATTATAATGTAACTTGAATACCATGTAGTAGTAGTAGTAGTAGTTGTTCCCTAGGCAGTCTGGCTGAACAGCTCCGAGTCCCTAAGGAAGGCCATGGCCATGACCAGGCTTTCCCACAGAGCTCTCAAGGAGTGCATGTTGTGTTGTGGGCATAGGTGATTGTGTGCAATGCAGTCTTCCATGATGTACTTAATAGTATGGGGTGCTGTGTTACATCCTGGACAGGCGTCAGCAACGGAGTCATCCAGCCTCGTCTGATAATTTAAGAGGGCTGGATGATACTCACATCTCAGCCTGGCCAGGTGGACCGTGTTCTCAAGAGGGAGATAAGATTCAGAAGGATGGATATCAGGAGGCCGTTCATGCAGCTGTGTGTTGTCTTTAAGTGAGTATGAATACAGTACGCTTCTGGAAGCTGGTCTGAGGTGGGCAGGGGGAAGAGATGGCAGTATTTCTGCATGATATCATGTGCTGGGTGTTGTTTTGATGTTCCTTGGTGTGTGTGGATATGTTGCCATGTAGTGTAGTGGATGTATGGGTTTGTGGAGGCTGCAGCGAGAATTTGGGTGCCTCTCATGTCTAGATGATCATTGACTTTGAGGACTTTGGTTTCTTTGTGTAGGTGGTCTGTAGGTGTAGTAGCTGTGCAGCCTATGATTATTTTTAGGGCCTGTTTTGTATGGTCTGAAGAGTGTTATAGTGCGTTTTAGTGAGGTTAGGAGCCCAAGCAAAGCTTACATAAATCATCTCTGAATGTATATACATTATTGTTTGTATTGGGTGTATAATGGCGGGGCA
>JAGKTI010022492.1:0-15234 GCA_018397915.1 Birgus latro
TCTCTCTCTCTCTCTCTCTCTCTCTCTCTCTCTCTCTCTCTCTCAATTACAGTAGTTTCTCCACCACTTCTATTGCCTGCCTTCCTCTCATCCCGTCATTTCCTTCCTTCGCGTTCATTAGTTTCATTCACTTTCTTTTCCTCCACTCTCATTTTCCCGGCTTCACTGTCATTCTCTGCCTGGCTTCTATTTTCCTTCTAATCTTTTATTCATTTCCATCCTCTCGTCATTATTTTCCTTCTCTCATTTCCTTCATTTTTATTCGTTGCCAGCCTTCCGTTCTCTCACCCGCCTTAGTTCATTCCTTGCCTGTTTTCATCTTCCTTCATTACATTCATCACTCCTGCTATTCTGCCTGCCACTATTGCTATCAATACGCCCTTGCAGAGTCTTTTCTTTTTTGTCATTGTCTTTCATTCCTTTCCTCATTCCTTCCTTCCTTCCTTTCTTCCTTCCCATCCTTCCTTCCATTCATTCGTCCCTCCTTCCTTCTTTCCCATCCTTCCATCCATTCATTCTTCCCTCCTTGCTTCCTTCCTTCCATTCATTCTTCCTTCTTTCCATCCATTCTTCCTTCCTTCTTTCCATGCATTCTTCCTTCCTTCTTTCCATCCATTCTTCCTTCTTTCCTTCCATCCATTCTTTCTTCCTTCCTTCTATTCTTCCTTCCTTTCTTCCTTCCATCCATTCGTCCTTCCTTCCTTCTATCCATTCTTCCTTCCTTCCTTCCATCCATTCTTCCTTCCTTCCTTCCTTGTATTCATTCTTCCTTCCTTCCAGCCGCCTTACTTCCTTACCGCCTTACAAGCTAGAAGACTATTGATTTTACAATTATGCTGCCACAAATCTCCACTGAAGGTTTGAAACTGTAAAGAGCTTGAGTGGCGTGTGTATTATGTGTGTAGTGTGTGTGTGTTGTGGTGGTGATGGTGATAATGATTACGGCACAGGTAGCAGTGATGACGATGGTGATGATGATAACTGTAGTTTTGGAATTGGTGGTGGAAATGGTAGTGCTAGTGTGATCGTGGTGGTTGTCGTTAGTGGTGATCGTGATTATGGTAGTACCGTACTGATGTTAATGATCATGACACCGGCGCCAGATTCACAGACAAAGCTATCAGTCATATCGCTCTCTCATAACCAAAACTTATTTTTGCAGAGACAACTTGAGGCATTAGAAGATTCTGCACTTTTCCATTTTAGTCCTCCCTTCAGAAACAAATATAACCATTGATAATTTTCCACTGAACAGGAAATCTTGGGAGACTGTACTTTCCCGGACATTCGAGTATTTAAAAAAAAAAAAAAAAGTCTAGTTAAGACAGGATATTGATCATATGATTGTGAATCCAGGTTCTGTAAACAGGTGAACTTAGTTTTAAATAGTTGTTAGTGAAAGTGTACCGTACTTGTGAATTACCGTATGTAGGTGTGATATTGTGTATTGCAGTCCATTGTACTGTACTGTGTAATGGGATCATTGTGGAGAGTGGTTGATGCTTCTTAGAGGTAGAGAAAAGTAGGTTGCGATGAAGTAAAGAATTAAATGTATCGGAAGGAAGAGAATATCAGTGTCGGACCTGTTGTTTATCCCATTCGCAGTGAATTGTTACCATTTATAGTTGGCAAGATAGGGAACCACCTTATTTTGATTTTTTCCCCAAAACCCTTCTTGTGTCGTAATCATAGGGGCATGTTTGGTAATCATAGGGGCATTTGTCTTCTTAGTGTAATAGGAAAAGTATATGGTAGGATACATATTGACAGAGTTAGGGAAATAATAGAGGAATTACTTGGAGAAGAACAGGGAAGTTGTAGGAAAGGAGGAGGTTGTGTAGATCAGGTATTCATTCTTAGGTCTTTAGTGGAAAAATTTCTAGAGAAAGAAAAGAAGTTGTATGCAGCCTTCATGGATTTGGAGAAAGCATATGACAGGGTGGATAGGCAAGGAATGTGGAAAAGGTTTAAGAATATAGGGACTAAATGGGAAGTTGTTGAATCCCATGAAGAGTATGTATGAGGGTGCTAAGGCTGCAGTGTGTTTAGACAGTGAACTGAATTAATTTTCTGTTTGAATGTTGGCTTGAAACAGGGATGTGTCATGTCGCCTTGGTTGTTCAATCTACTATATTTATGAATGGGGCTGTAAGAGGTACTACAAGGTAGGGCAGTGGATGTTAGAGTAGCCCTAATGAGTACATAGGAAAGCAAACAGCAACAGATCTTATGGTCCTTTCGAGGCTGTTTGTTGCAGAGTAGACTATGACTACAAGATCTAACTCTACATGCTGAAGGATAAGGATAGTAAAGCAAGAAGGCTCCCCCCACCTCCAAACCCTCCAGCCAAAACTGGCAAGAAAAAGTGAGAAAGACCACCATGCAGCATGGAAAGACTGACATGGAAATTTCATAGGAAAGACTGAAAAGGAAAAGCTACATTATATAATACATTATCTATAAGCTACCATTATGAATAACCTGCAAGAGAAAGTAGTAAAGTACAATGAATAATCGAATAAATAAATAACGCATGACACTATGTATGGGTACACTGAGTTGACGGGGCATCTGTGGACGATGAGACTCTGTAGACATAACAACGTGAATACAGTAATCCCTTGGTCTCAGTTGGACTCTGCGGGAATTCAAAAGAAACAGATACACGTGAATATAGCTAATAATCCCATGGTCTCAGTTGGACTTAGCAGGAATTCAAAAGTTAACGATACACGTAAATATGGTGATCCCATGGTCTTAGTTGGGCTGTGCGGGAAGAAACTTAAAACATTATCGCCGTGCATATATTTGCATTTAGTAAACTGATCCAGGCTCTAAAAGAGTAGAATAAATAAAAATTTATACAAGTGTTTTATTCAGGAGTAAACATAGTAAGCTGGGGGTTGGACGACAAATATTTATCCGGGCGACCTTTAAAGGTTAGTACTGTATTACAATTTATTACATTGGAGGGCAGTTTATTCCATATATTTACAACTCTATTGAAGAAGAAATGCATAGCTTCATGTGAGTGGAATCGTTTGCCAATTATTTTATGCCCATTGCCTCTAGTATAATTCGAGTGATCAGCTGTGAAGTATTTATTGACAGCCATGTTATCTTGTCCTTTGAATATTTTGAATACTTGAATTAAATCTCCTTGTATCCTCCGTTTAGTTAAGGTAAAGAGATTCAAGGCTTCTAAACGTTCCTCGTATGGTTTATTTCTCAATCTAGGTATCATTTTTGTCATCCTTCGCTGCACTTTTTCAAGCTTTTCCATATCCTTTTTGTAATATGGTGACCAAAACTGAACACAGTACTCCAGGTGTGGGCATACTAAGGAATTATACAAAGTGAGAATGATATTATCGGACTTATATTCAAATGCTCTGCCTATGAATCCAATCAGTTTGTTGGCCTTTTTCACTGCTACTGTACATTGTTTGCTTGGTTTCAAATCGTCCTAAGTCTTTTTCATGGTTTACCCTATCAAGTTGGACATTATTCATGCTATAACTAGCTCTTACATTTTTACTGCCAATGTTTAGTACTTTGCATTTATTAATATTAAAATCCATTTGCCAAACTTGGGCCCAGTTAAACAGCTGATCAAGATCTTTCTGAATTGCTTGCCTTTGCAGTGCTGTATCTACTCTGTTACCTATTTTATTATCATCAGCAAATTTTGAAATTTTACAACACAATCCTTCGTCAGTATCATTTACATATATTAAGAAAAGAATAGGACCTAACATGGAACCCTGTGGCACTCCACTTGTAACGTTTATCCAGTCTGACTCTTTTCCAGTAATTACAACTCTTTGCTTTCATCCAGACAGCCAATTTTCTACCCAACCAAGAACACTGCCACTGAAACCATGTGCCTTTAGCTTCTGAAGGAGTCTTTTGTGTGGAACTTTGTCAAAGGCCTTTTGAAAATCTAGGTAGACCACATCAACAGATTTAGTCTCATCATACATATTTAGTATATCGTTGAAAAAGTCCAGCAGATTCGTGAGGCAAGAGCGATTATTACGAAAACCATGTTGCGAATCTTTGATGAGATTGTTTGTTTCTAAGTGTTTCACAAACTTGTCTCTGATAATAGTTTCGAGCAATTTGCAGACCACTGATGTTAAACTAATTGGGCGGTAGTTTTCTGGTTGGGCTCTGTTGCCCTTTTTGAATATTGGGGTTACGTTGGCAAGCTTCCATTCATGTGGCACCTTACTGCTCTTAAGTGATAAGTTGAAAAGTTCAGACAAGGGTTTTGATATTTCATTCTGTAGTTCCTTCAATACACGTGGAGATATTTTGTCTGGTCCTGGTGTTTTATTCTCTTTTAATTTGTTTATTGCAAGCAGTATGTCACGATCGCTAACTGTGATGTCAGTAATTATGTTGCCCTCTTCTATAGGAATGGGGGAAACAGCGGGAATCGTATGTACATTTTCTGTTGTGAATACTGACGCGAAGAACGTATTAAGAATTTTTGCCATCATAGTTTCATCATCAGTGTGCTCTCCGTTAACTGTGATCAAGGGACCGATTGTTGGAGTTATTACTACCTTTTTGCTTCTTATGTAACTGAAAAATTCTTTGGGATTTGATTTACTGATACTTGCAATATGTGCCTCAAGGTTTTTCTTACTGCATTTAATTAATTTTTTGGTTTTTCGTCGAAGGGCATCGTAATCATTTTTATAACTTTGACCCTTTGTGGTATTATAGTTTTTATGTTCAAGATTTTTAGCTTTCAGACAATGTTTAATGTCGGAGTTCCACCATTTGGGTTTAGAATTTTTGGCAGGCCTTCTGTTGCACATTGGAATGCATAACCTGACAGCACTGTTGAGAGTTTCCGTAAAAAAATTCCAAGCATCATTGATATCTAGAGTTTGGACAGTGGGATGCCAGTTGCCTGCACCTATAATTGCCTTTAATTTCATAAAATTTGCTCTCTTAAAGTCAGGCACTTTCTCACAACTGGCCCTGACACTGTCTTCACAGAATTTAATGTTGAATGTAACTATGCGATGATCACTTGTACTAAATTCTTCTCCTACAATTACGTTACTCACTACATTTTCTGATGTGGCTAAGACAAGATCTAGGATGTTAGATCCACGTGTCGGATAATTTACAAATTGATATAAAGAACTTTCCTGCAAGTTTGTATACAGGTCTAACCCTGTGTGTGAGGATAGGGCTTCTCCCCATTTTGGAACTGGTAAATTAAAATCACCAAATATTACCGTGCTTTGTGTACAAGATATTTCGGCAGTTTGATTGTAGATTTCATTATCGATGTTGAGTGGCTGACCGGGTGGACGATAAATTTCCCCAATGATGATTTTGTGACAGGATTAATTTCTTAGCTGAATGTAAATAGTGTCAATGTTTTCAATACATGGATTAGTAATTTCGACTGGATGGAATCCTGATTTAATGTATAACAACACACCACCCCCTGTTCGATTCTTCCTTTCGCTACTGAAAATGTGATAGCCTGGTAAATTAAATTCTTCTAGAAAATCTCTCTGTTCAGTATCTAGCCACGATTCTGTTATACCAATTACATCATAATTGTCGGTAAAGACAAGGGCCTCTAAATCAGAAAATTTATTACGTAGACTACGCGCATTAATAAGAATAGCTTTAATATGTTTTCTTTTCCAATGTGAGGGGCTTCCATTACATACTGATTTCTTGGGCAGCATGATGTCTACGTTTGCCTCCCGTGATGTCTGTTTTTTCTCCAGAAAAACTTACGGCATCACTAAGCAAACGACCGAGACGGGCAGAACCAACAGCATTCAAGTGCAGTCCATCATTTGCAAATAGTGTTCGCTGCTCGTAGAACTGGTTCCACGTGTCGATGAACTCAACTCCTTCCTGTACGCAAAGTGTCTTGACTCTGTTATTTACACTAAATGCTCTGCTGAAGAAGGCATTCCCTGCATTAATCTGCAAACAACAATGAGAGAGGGCTCTCATTGTTGTTTGCAGATGATACTGTATTGTTAAGTAAAGACAAAGAGGAACTGCAAGGCTTGATGAATGAGTTTGGGAGAGTGTGTAAAAATGGACTAAAGGTGAATGTAGGGAAGAGTAAAGTTATGGTCTTTGAGAGAAATGAAGTTACTGAAGGTACAGTAAGGCTGGATGAGGAGGAAATGGAAAATGTGAGTGCATTTAAGTACTTGGGTAGTGTGATGAGAAAGGATGAAAGTTTAGAGGGTGAAGTGCTTGAAAAGAAGAAAGGTTGCTAGTTCTTTGAAACCACTGATAAGGAATAGAGAAGGGATCATGGAAGTAAAAAAGTCGCTGCATGACAATATTGTGATACCAACTCTTAATGTATGGAAGTGAAGCATGGACCTTGTTGGAAGGATACAAGTCAGGAGTGAGAGCAGTGGAAATGAGTTATCTGAGAGGAGCATGTGTAGTTACATAGACAGACAGGCTGACAAATGAGGAAGTAGAAGAGCGTTGTGGTGTGGATGTGGATGTGACAGAAAGCATTAGGAGAAATACATTGAGGTGGTTTGGCCATGTGGAGAGAATGGAGAGCAAGAGACTGACAAGGAGAATATATGCGAGTGAGGTGGAGCGGGGGAGATGGAGGGTTGGAGTGGAGAGGTATATGAGAGAGGTGGGTGGGGGGGGGGTGAGTTGGGAGCAAGGCAGTGAAATGGCGTTGAAATGGGTGACATGGAGGCAATTTGTTTGTGGGTACTCATTTTGGAATTGAGGCATCTGGCAATAAAGAGATAGATAGAACCCTTCATGTTTGTTTTCCTTTTTTTTTTTCTCAATGTATTTTTAAGATTTGATGCATTTTATTTTGTTTTTTAATATTTAGTGAATTGCACTTTTTTTTCTTTTTCCCAATCACATTTGACACTGAAATTGACGGTCACTATATCTGCATTTTCCTCTGTAAAGCAAAGATAATATTGTACATGCAAATTAAGTTATCCTTTTATGTACATCAGAGGGTGGGTGAAAAAGTGGAAAAGGAGTTACAGTTCTTTATGCAATATTTCAGAGGATGGACGAAAGAAGCGGAAACGGAAAACATCAGGGAATGTGGATGCTCCTGGTCCAATCCCACGTTGCCCAACCCCTGCCCAGATGGCCCAGAGAACTCCCAGTCCAGCACAGATGGCCCGTGGAGTTGCCACCCCAACACAGATGACTTGTGGCCCACATCCACCCGTGCACATGCCCAGGCTCTCCACACAGGCACAGATGATGCGGGGAACACCAGCACAAATGCCACGGGGAGCACCAACACCTTCACAGATGCAGCACTTCACTCAGCAACAACAGCAACAGCATGCATTCCAACAGCAGCAGCAGGTTGGTTTATTAATTTTGTAGCTTTTTTATTTTTGACTTTGTTTTAGTAGTAAGACCTCACTATAACGGACTAATTGGGGCCCAAGCCATTCCGAAAAATGCGAAATTCCAATAAAAGCAACATCCGGACTTTCCCCTGCTAATCCAGACATTTTCCGATATATCAGACATTAGTACGGATTGCACCAATGGCTTTTAAACAGTTTTCACCACCAGTGCAGTACCGTACTGTGTTATACCTTCAATACATTAATCAAATGGTATAATAATACTGTACTGTACACTGATAAACATGTCTTTTACTTGTCTTATTGTGGTGAACATAGCTGAAGTGGTCAGGCAGTCCAGACTGCTTCTGTCTTTATCAGACTTTTTCTGATATATAAGAGTTTAGTCCAGTAGTTCCTTGAGTTAAATAAAAGCAAATTCCGGTCTATTGAAGTCCGTTATATTGAGGTTTTACTGTATTACTGTATTAGTATTTTTTTTTTTTTTTTACTTGACTGATATTGCAACAAGTTTCCTTAATCTGATTCAGCATTGGTTGCTCGGGCAGTAGTGATTGAGCATTTGATTATAATTTGTTCCCATATTCTGTTGATTAAAGAGTAATGTATGTTAAAAGTTTAGGTGCACATAATTCTGAACTTTGTTTATTCACTAAGCTTTCTTCCAGTAAAAGCTTACTAAGTTAGGAACACAAAATTTCTTGACAGTTGTTCATCAGAAATGTGAGCCTGGTGGACTGTAGAATGTAATTACCCTTCTGCAGCCCACCATCCTCTTAGTAGAGGAAAGGGAGGTAATTGAGGGATGTTTGTATGACTAGTCAGTGGAGTCACCTTGTAATTTTGGTACCACCACTGAAGGCATCCATCTGCAGCACCCCACATGTAGTAACTTTCTGAAATAATCTGTTTGTTTTTCCATTACCTTACCCATTTCATCCAATACTCTACCACTCACCCTGGGCTTGTTTGTTTTAGTGTCCTTGTCTCTCTCTCTCAGACTACAGGCAGTCTTTGTTATAAGTCAGGGATATTTCAGAGAATTACATTTTTCCATACAGTTGGTACTCTAAATTGGGGGAAATAGAAAATCAGTTCTCTGGGAGCAGTGGGATTCATTCCCCCCCCCCGTGGACTTAATGCCAATACAGTAATCATGTCAGAAAGGGACTGTATAACACAGGCACTTACTTTACTTGTCCTCCTTACTCGTCTGTCTGTCCTTGCTTTCCTTTCCTTTCTTACTCTACTTTCCTTCATTACTTTGCTTTCCATCCATACACTATTCAGAAAGGAAAAATGGCATTTTGCAGGTCACCAAGGTAAGGCAGTTCTCAGTTTAAACCAGAGGTTATCAGACAATTTCCCTAAGAGGAAACTGGTAAATGTGGTTGTTGTAGCCCAAGGTTCATCTTAAATGTGAACCTGATGGACTGCAGGTTGAATTTCCTCTTCTGCAGTCCACCATCCCCCTTTTGGGGGGATAAGGAAGTACTGACACTTTATGTGAGGGATATATGTATAACCAGGCAGTTGAGCTACCCAGTTATATTCTGTCACCATATGAAGGCATCCCTCTCAGCACCAAGGAAATTGGTAGTTCAGCTAATGTAGCAGTGGAACTTTATTGGGTAAATTCCCTTTAATTTCTTATGAACTAGACTGCAGTGTACGAGTTACAGATTCTATAATGCGAATATCAGTAAGCTAAGAGACAGATTTGAAGGAGGCTTACGAGTTGAGAGAGAAGTGCTCTTCCACCTCTAGCCACTCTTCATATGTCCCAATAGCCACTCCTCTCTCTCCTTTTTTTTTTTCTTTTTTTTCCACAGACCTAACTGAACAGCAGTATTATATTTGTTTCCAATAATCTCTTCAGGAGGGTGGTTACATCAGGTTATTCAGCTGGGGTTGGCTGCTGCATTCAGTGGGGGTGGTCTTCATCACTTGGGTTCGGCACTGCCTGCTTTCTTTTCTTGTAATTCGACCTGGGTTGATTCTCATCATTGCTGATATGCCGTGCTCCTAAGTGAGCCACAGCTGAGTCAATACTGGTAGTAACTTGAGCCAGGGTCAGCCAAAATAAGACGGCATCGCATGATCACTTCGCACGGTCAAACTCAAGTATTAGTGGTCGGTTAGCGACCAGTAACGGTATTTGTGTGAGGCATTTCTTTTGTAACAGGCCAAATAAAATAGAGCTAACCTACATTTCTTCCTATTTAGCTTTGATATCTGTAATTGGTGTCTTAGATGCAGCACTGACCCCCCCCCACAATTGTGAAATTTCCTGCAGACACCATTGGTATGCACTAGCTGGTGATTCTTAACTTTTCCTGTGCTTTATGTATTTGAATATTTACAGTACAGTATATATAATTCAGTACATTATCTGAATGCATATTCTGTCTATCTGTTAGCAACATATATTAATGTATACCATATTAATTCAAATACTGTACAGTACAGTATCTGAATGCATATATTAATGTATATACAGTATATTTTAATTACAGTTTAGTATCTTAATGAGTATTGGTAACTTGTTAATATTTTATCATTGAAATGATATGTAACATAATCACTCTTACAGTCTCATACAATAGTTGCAATGGATGTTTGTTTGTTTTTTTAAGTTATATCATTATTATTCTTTGCATCAGTATTTATTAGTAGACTCATTGAGTCATGATAAAATGTTTGAATGTGGTACCTCATGTTGTGTATATCTGTAATTATTAATATATTGACTGATTTTTAAAGTAGAAGTGTCATGCTGTGAATAGAAACTGAACCATTTTATTTCCTTTCAGAGCTGGGGAATGATGGGTGGGATGGGAGGGATGCCGGGGAGTGGTGGATATGGCCCTCGGCCTGGTGTGATGAATGCTATCCAGGGATGTGGCCACCATTACCCTCAGCAGCACTGCCCACCCACCTCTCACTCCTGCTGTGACACCCACCATCACTACCAGGTCAACATGCCCCCTAATATGAATGCTATGGTGGGGTCCAACATGAACCCTGCCATGCATCCCATGAGGCCAAACATGGGACCTGGATTTGGTGAGATGGTGCGGCCAAACATGTGTCGGCCAGCAGATCCTTCAGTGTATCGATGTGGAAGACCCCAAGGGCCAAATGCTCTTTCACAGCAGCAACAGCAGCATCAAGTACTGTCTCAGCAACAACAGCAGCAGCAACTTCAGCAACAACAACAAGCACATCATCAACAGCAGCTGCAATCCCAACAACAACAACAACATCAGACCCAGCAGCCAACACAGCAACAACAAAATCAACCACAACAGCAAAAACAGCCCCAAGGTGTGCTTGCTGACCAAGGACAGTCACAGCAGCAAGCACAGAAGGCTCCACCACCACCACCCCAGCCCATGGTAGGGCCTGGTCCTCACATGATGACAGGCTTGAGAGGAGTTGCATCACACCCTGGAACATTCATGAACAACATGATGTGCCGAATGCCAAATTCTGGGATGATGCCTCCACGTGTTCTGACTCCTGGAACATTGCCTACGTCACAGAACTCCTCTGAGCAAACATCAACAACTACACCATACTGGGAGGAGGGAGATAAACGGCGCAGTAAAGGTGGAGGACGAGCAAAGAAGCGCTTCAAGAACACTGTAGAGCGATCATCACCCTGCCCCAATGTTGATGTTCGTAGTCTACATAATGAGAGTGCAGGGCCGGCGGTAGGTGGGCAAGGAGGACCTGGCCCACCTGCCTCTGGGCCTTCTTTTATGGATGACCCAAGTGGATACCTTGCTCAGCAGACAGCTTTACTGAATAACACCATGGCTGGGGGTGGCATGGGGCAATTCTCCCCTCAGGCACCAGGTATCTCCCCCAGACCAGCAGCACCACTTCCTGCATCTCAGACCCAGGCAGCACCCCTACAGTACATGTCTCAACAGCAGCAGCAGCCACAAACTCAGCCAGGAACAATTTCTCTAGGTAATTGCAGTGCATCACTTACAAGCCAGATTTCAAGTTCACCTGCTGTTGTTCCCTTGCCCAGTAATGTTCCCCTTCCAGCAAGAGTCAGTAAAGCATCTACTCAGACAACAAACACAGTTATGACCACACCCACCGTCCTTCCTTCTCAATCGTCTCACACAAATGTCACCAGAACTACTACACCAACATTTTCGTCTCCAGTAACTAACCCAGCCAATGTCAAACCCAGTCACGAGAGTTGTGCCACAAGTGAAACTTACAGTGTTACCTCATTACCTAAAGATAAGCTTAACAGCCAGCTGGAATCCGTAACTGAACCATCAAACCAAAGTGACAATGAAAATTTGAATAAAAGAACTATGATTGCTAAAGGTGAATCAAGTAATGTTGTGCATACCACGACTGTAACATATGCCATCTCATCAGCTCTCACCACTGTAACCAAAATTACAAATGCCATGCCTGTTACCACCCAGGTTGGCAAGTTGCACCTAAAAGAAAAAGACAGTAATCCCTGTTACAAAAGTGAAGATAATACACAGAAAATAAAATGTGAATTGAGTACATCTTCAGATGTAATTAAAATATCAACAGGTACCGCAAACATGAAAGACTGTGTAAAAGTTGAATCAGATACTGGTAGTGTTAGGCACTGTAGCAGTGGTGGAAGCACCCCAGAGCAGCACATTATTAGTAGTACTGGAAACAGTGGTGAGAATATGTCAGCCAATAAGCCATTAACACCTGGACCACCAGGTGTCAGCACTGTTGTGGGAGTTACTCAGTCCCCCTTGGAAATGGTACAAAGTATAGTTAGTAGCATCCCGGTGCCATCATCCCTTGCACCCCTTCCAGTAGGACTTCATCAGCAACAGCAACAGCCACAGCCACAACCGCAGCAGCAGCAGCTATCTCGACTACCCACTGCTCCACTGTCACAGGCCCAGTCTCTTCCACAACAACAACAACAACCAGTGGCCATGTCACCTGGGCTCTACAATGGTCCCATCAGCACAAGTGTTACTGTGTATGGTGGTGCTTCTGGGGGGTTTGTGCGTGCTCCTGGACCTCTTCTGGTTAGTGGACCTCCAGTTCCTCAGTCAAATGCTTTTGTCACTAGTAGTGGAGGTACTGCCCCAGCCAGCATGGTTGTAGTTACATCTCCCTTTAACTCAAAGGCAGGTGGAACACCAGGAGTAGCAGTATCTTCTGGGGTGGCTGGTGTTGTTGGTGTTCAAGCTAACATGCCTCAGATCCAAGTTCAGCAACAGGTTACACCTATGCAGCAACACATACAGCCTCAGCTACAGCCACAATTACAGCCATCTCTTCAGCAACATTTGCAACCTCAGTTACAACCACAGCTTCAACCACAGTTGCAACAGTTTCAGCCAGTACAACCTGTGGTACAACTAGTCAACACCTTTGCCACAATGCAGGCCCCAGTCATCATTCAGAATGGAGGGAATATTATTCAGTCATCTGCAGGTCTGTTACACAGCCCTGGTGGTATGTTGACAGGACCTGCATCTCTCACTCAAGGTGCTATAATGGCAGGGCAGTCCTTGGTACCTGCCACATTGGCCGTTGAAGGTGCTCACCATCAACAGCAACAGCACCAAACACCTGTAGGCCAACCCCAGTCTTCTCCTCACCTCCAGGTGGCACAGGTGGTTACCACTGGCCTCCCTGCTGAGACCTTGGAGGAAGCAAGATCAAGGAATGCTTCCACACCCCTGTGCAGTTCAGGATCCACCCCACCTACACCACACTCTACTCCTGGCTCCACCCCTGGTTCTGATACTCCATCCAGTGGGGGATCATCTGGAGGACGGCGCAGAAAGAGGAGACGCAACACCTCAACACCACAAGGATCATCTACCTCACAGTCATCACCACAGCAACAACAGCAGCAGCAACAAGGACTAGTTCCTGCAATCATTATGGGTAACAAGGTACCTCAGCACATGGTAATGAATGGCCCACACATGACCCAAGTTTCACCTTATGGGACAATGGGAACCATGACTGCTGCTGGACAGATGGCACAAGTAGCTACTGTCACCAGTCAAGTGGGAGGTGGGCAGATGCTGCAGGCAGCAGCTGCTCAGGGGACAGGTGCCATCAATGTTGTTCAAATGGTTGGAAACACTCTGCCTAACTTGCCTGTTCAAGTACACAATCCTCCTGCTATTGTTGTAGGATCAGCACCACCTCAGGGTGTAGTTATCAACCAGTTAGCTGATGGTACATTTATATCAACAGACCCTAATACTGGAATGTCATACCCTGTGCAACTTCAGTTGTCTGGTGGTCAGATAGTGGGAGTAACACCAGCAGCAAGTGCTTCAGGCAACATGGTGGGTCCACTGACTCCAGGTCCAGCAGCTGGAGCCATGCCAGCCATGGTGGCTGTGCGGCCCACAGGGCCCCACACAACAGCAGTTGTTAGTGGTGCCAAGGTGGTCAACATCTCACCCTCCCCAGCATCAACACAGCTGGCTGGGGGAACAGGTGTACATGTTTTGCCAGTGACAGCTGCTCCTGGGAGTTATCAAACACCTGGGACCAGTGTTAGCCCTGGACAAGCAGTGTGTGTAGGTCAGGTAACCACACCGTCAGTGGTAGTGACTTCTGAATATGTAGGTGCTCAACCTGTGATAATAAGTGGCAGTAACTGCAGCAGTAACACCACAGTAGTGCAGCATAAAACAACAATTGTACAGCAGCGTACCACACTAGTTGCCACACAGAGTGGAGATGACAATGGAACACATTCCTCAGTATCAACACAGACCCCAGGTGGCTTAGGAGAGAGTGATGTGAGCAGCTCTGACTGTGTGAGTGCTGCAGTTCCAGCCTCACCTTCTCACCAGAGTGCCGAGGTAACCACCACACGCCATGATGAAGATGCCACCCCTCCTAGTGACCCTCCCCCTCCCCTTGCACCACATTCTCCACAAAAGAAGAGCAGCCTGCCTGAGGAGCCTCACAGTGCATCAACTTCAGGTAATGATGCCATCACACAGTCTTCCTTAACTTGGCTTATGTAGTGGCTGTGGCAGTGATGATGCAGTGAATGTGGGATCAGTGCCACTTACTGCAGTGCCGGTGTGTTGCAGAGGAGGCGGTGACGTGTGGCCGTGGGGTGGTGTGGGGGCCGCACCGAGGCCACCACTACTGGCCAGCCCAGGTGCTTCACCAGGTAACTACACAACACAGCCACTAGACAATTGCACCACATGTTGTACCCTTATCAACCAACATAGCCACCATATGGTTATGCCACATGTCATGCCCATCACACAATATAACCACCATGCAATGGGTGCATGTACTGAAGGTGCTGCCATCTGGTGGCATTCTTATGAATCTCGCTGAGAGGAGCAAAATGCTTGTCAGGTTGTGATAGTTACCAGTATTTTGGTATTGTATTCTTCATAAAAAAAAAAAGGCAATGGTATAAGGTAGGGCAGTGGATGTTGGAGCAGCCCTAATGGGAATGGGCAGTGTTTGGAAACTTCCGGTACTGTTGTTTGCAGATGATACTATATTATTAGGCTATGACAAAGGAGAACTGCAAGGCTTGGGGAATGAGTTTGGGAGAGTTTGTAAGAAACGGAATCTAAAAGTGAATGTAAGGAAGAGAAAAGTTATGGTCTTCAAGAGAAATGAAGCCACTGAATGTACAGTGAGGCTGGATGAGGAGGAGTTGGAAAATTTAAGCGTGTTTAAATACAATACAGTACTTGGGTAATGTGATGAGTAAGGATGTTAGTTTAGAGGGTGAAGTGCTTGAAAGGGTACAACAGGGAAGAAAGGTTGCTGGTTCTTTGAAAGCAGCAATAAGGAACAGGAAAGTAAGCATGTAAGTAAA
>JAGKTI010022493.1:0-10210 GCA_018397915.1 Birgus latro
GTGTGTGTGTGTGTGTGTGTGTGTGTGTGTTTGTGTGTGCGCGCGCGGGGGGGGACAGAAGACCATGCAAGCAAAGTGAAAGATGATTTCTGGGCAGAGGTGGAAGCATGCATGGAAAAGTTAAAGAGGGTGAGATTGTTTTTGATTGGAGATATGAATGGAAACGTAGTGAATGTGAAGGTGATGAAGTAGTTGGTGAGTTGGACGTGCCTGCAGAAGTGGATGAGAATGGTAGTGCTCTAGTGGACATTTGTGCAGGGAGGTAATTGGTGATATCCAATACCCTTTTTAGGCAACGTAGTGAGTGGTGAGAAGAGTGGGTGGTGAGCTGTATGAGTGGAAGGCAGTGAAGAGAATAAGCTGATATGTGCGGGATGCGAGAGCATACAGAGGTTGGGGATGTGGGCTCTCTGACCACCGCTTAGTGGTGGTGAGAGTCAAGGTACAAGTGTGATTGATGAGCAGAAAGAGAGATGGGCAGGAGGAAGCAGGCCATACAAAGAGGGTGGAAAGGCTACAAGAAGAATGAGAAAAGGTAGAATACAAAAGAAAAGTGTAGGAGCGATTGGGTGATTATGATATGGAGCAGATGGGGGAGGTGGAAGGTGTGTGCAAGATATTCACAGAAGTCTGTGCAGCATGTGAAATGGTTTGGGATGAAGAGAAGACGAAATGGGATGCAGGGAACAGCATAGTGGAATGAAGAGGTAAGACAAGCTGTGGCACAAAAGGAGAAAGCATATAGTGAGTTTATGGGAAGCTGAGGCATGGAGGAAGATGAGAGACGGAATAGAGTGTTATATATCAAGAGGAGTGAGGTGAGATGATTAGTAAGAGAGAGTAAGAAGAGAGTGTATGAGGAGTTTAAGGGAATTTGAGTGTAAAGTTGAGGGAATGTAAGAAAATGTTCTGGAAGGAGGTTAAGAGAGTAAGACAGACGATAAAGAAGGTAGTAGGAGAGTGAAAGATAAAAATGGCAGATGGCTGGTGGAGAAGAGTGAGTACAAGGAAAGAATACTTTAAGGAACTGTTAAACATAGAGAGTGAAAGTATCGTGAGTGTAAATGGGATGGAAAAAGGCTGGGAGAAGGAAGGACGTGAGTGGAAGAGATCAGTAGGATGAAAGTAGTGGAAGCAGTGAAGAAAATCAAAATGGGGAAAGCAACAGGAATTGATGGATTGTGTGGTGAAATGCTGAAGCTTGGGGGAGAGACAGTAGTAGAATGGATATGGAAGATGTGCAGATTGACCTGGGAGGAAGGTAAGAGTCCCGAAGGATGGGAAGTCAAGTATAATTATTCCCCTGTACAAAGAAAAAGAGGGAAAAGAAGTGTGTGGTAGTCAAATGGGCATTTGTCTTCTGAGTGTAATAGTAAAAGTATATGGTAGGATACTGACAGAGTTAGGGAAATAACAGAGGAATTAGTCCTTCCAATATATGGTGAGCATTTGGGCGTTGGCCTTTCCAGGGGTTCTCCCACTTGCGATGCTTCCAACCCTCGCCCAACACACACACATCACTCTGTCTTATAATTATGTCATCTGCTTACTTCTTCTGAATTAATTTGTATATATTAACTTCTCTAAAAAGGCTATACAGTGTTATGAATGTATCTTTTTTTTTTATAACAGCAATAATTTTGTAGAAATACAACAATACTTGGCAGCGTTGCTGTCCGACGTTGCTTTTCTCCGAGCTTGTGGGGACAGATGACACAGTCAGGGATGACCGTGCTAATCCAGAGAGAGAGGGGGGGGGCTTCTCAAATTCGAATAATTCATTATTCAGTATAGGCTTATCAACACAAAATGTATAGCATTCCTTTTATTATGCAGAGACAGACAGACAGACAGAAAACAGACACAGACAGACAGACAGAGAGACTTTTCCAATTCGAGTAATCATCACAGTGTATAACCTTATTATATAAATAAATCTACTCAGTATTTATAACATTCCTTTTATTATGCAGATAGAGAGACAGACAGACAGAGAGGCTTCTCCAATTCGAATAATTCATCCCACTGTATAGCCTTATTATATAAATAAATCTACACCAAATTTATAACGTTCATTTTATTATGCAGAGAGAGAGAGAGAGGCTTCTCATATTCGAATAATTTATTATACTGTAAAGGCTTATCAACACAAAATGTATAGCGTTCCTTTTATTATCCAGAGAGAGAGAGAGAATCCGATAATTGACCCCATAGGGAATTGACTCAATAATCCGACAGTTGACCCTGTACGAGGTTTGGCAGCGTCGCACATGGGGGAACCCCCGGAAAGGCCAACGCCCAAATGCTCACCATAAACTGGAAGGACTATAGTTGGAGAAGAACAGGGAGGTTTCAGGAAAGGAAGAGTCTGTGGAGAAGTTTTTAGAGAAAAGAAAGTTGTATGCTGCCTTCATGGTTTTGGAGAAAATATATGACAGAGTGGATAGAAAACGAATATGGAAAACATTAAAATTATATGAGGCCATCCTCGTCAGAAGGGATGCCCTCGCCTAAATAAAAAACGTGAGAAAACGCACTCAAAGTCCGATGAACTTCCGACTACCATAACTTTAATTTTTGATGCTAGGGCATTAAATTTGGTAGCAAAGTAACCGTGATACATTTAGGACCATGACAGTGTTAATAATTTATCGATATCATGACATTCAAAACAGCAGGAGCAAAAATTGTAACATTTATCATGCCACATGTGTTATGGTTTCAGAAGTTATATCGAAATCTGAGTGCGCTTTCTGTTATTACATGGTAATCATAATTTGTTGTAATAAACACAAAAGGAATAATATTAACAGTAACAGACAGTGATAAAATGGTGGTAAAAGTTTGCGATTGCCTAAGGAACACCCGCGCTTCGTATTCACCACACTATTCAGCCATTTTTTGCAAAGTTTGGTGCTCGTAAGAGTCGTAAAGCACATGCAAAAAATAAGAATAGTGCAGAGCGTCCTTGCTGTGTTTGCCAGGAGAAGCCACAACAAAAGGGACTAACATGGCCGCCTACTTACTGGACTCCCAGTGGCTGAGAGCAGTCACGTAATGGGAGCCAAGCGCTTTGATTGGCTGATGCTGCTCCCAGCACCAGGGAGGAGACACGCACTGGTTCGGCCGCCTTTCTGATTTGGAATTTTCCGCGGGATGATTTCCGCATTAAAAGGGCTACCCATCCCTCACCTCCCTCACTCTATAGAGTGGTTGGGCATGCCTTCTAATTAGGAATATTGAGCTCACAACAGGGTGCCGACTGCACTGATGGTTGAGAGGACTCTTCACACTCATTGGAATTTCAATCCTACATATAGTGGACTAAGGGACGCTTATCCACTCCCAGGCGATAATAAACATCTCAATATAGTGCTATATTCAGTAACAGGTTTTGGCGGGGTGGCTCGAGCCGCCCTTCTAATGTGCGACGCCTCATATGGAGTATGTATGAGAGCGCTAAGGCTACAGAGCGTGTGGATGGTGAACTGCGTGAATTATTCTATTTGAATATTGAATTTAAACAGGGATGTGTCGTGTCTCCATGGTTTTTCAGTTCGTATATGTATGGAGCTATAGAGGAGAGACAAGGTAGGGCAGTGAATGTTGGTGTGACCCTAATGAGAGAGGGCAGCGTTTGGAAACTTCTTGTTCTGTTATTTGCAGGTGATACTGTATTTTTAAGTGAATGTGAAGGGGAACTGCAAGGCTTGGTGAATGAGTTTGGGAGTGTGTGTAAGAAACGGACGGAATCTAAAGGTGAATGAAGGGAAGAGTAAAGTTGTGATCTTCGAGAGAAATGGTCATTGAATGCATAGTGAGGCTGGATAGTAAGAAAATTGAAAATGTGAGGGTATTTAAGTACTTGGGTTGTGTGATGAGTAAGGATGGAAGTGTAGAGGATTAAGTGCGTGAAAGGGTACAGCAGGAAGAAAGATTTCTGGTAATTGAAAGCATTGATAAGAAATAGGGAAGTGAGTATGGAAAGAAAAAAAGTAGTGCATGACAGTATTGTGATACCCACTCTGATGTATGGAAGTGAAGCTTGGCCTTGTTATGGAAGTGAAGCTTGGCCTTGTTGGAAGGACACAAGTTCAGAGAGCAATGAAAAGGAGTTATTTAAGAGGAGCATGTGGATTTAAATGGAGGGACAGACAGACAAGTAAGGAAGTGAAGGAGCGTTGTGGAGTGGATGTGGTTGTGATAGAAGCGTTAGGAGAAATACATTGAGGTGGTTTGGCCATGTGGAGAGGATGGAGAATGAGAGACTAATGAGCAGAGTGTATGTGAGTCAGATGGAGGGTAGGAGAGGGAGCGGGAGACCGAGGATGAGATGGGGGGGGAATGGAATAGATAGGTATATGAGAGATAGGGGTATATGTTGGGGGATGGCAGCGAAATGGCTGGGGACAGGGCGACATGGAGGCGATTTGTTTGTGACCACACCTTACGGGATTAAGGCGTCTGGCTGTAGATAGAATAAATCTGGCATAAAATTCTCTTCGTCAATTCTTTTCCACATCTCAAAACTATCTGAACTTAATGAAATCTTGTCATCAATAACAATCAGTAGTGTTGGAATCTCTTTAATAATTCCATCATGTCTCCTCAAACTGTCCAGGTCTGATGAGATCTTACTATATTTCGGAGAGATTAAAAAGACGAGTGGAAATTTCTCTCCATTAGTTCCTATTACAACGTCTTGAGCTGTCCACTAAATGTAATGAGATTTGGCAAAGCAGTCAGCAGTAATTGAGCGGCTTGGAATCTTTCTTTATTAGTTCCTTGACACTATCTCGCCCTGTCTTGTCTTAATTATATTTTGAAAAGGTAATTTGCAACAACCAGCGGTATGAAATCCTTGTTCATTAGTTCTCTTACACCACCTCGATCTGTCCAAGTCTGTCCTGGTGTTGGTAAAGTAGTAAGTGGTATTTGAGCGAGTCCAAATCTTGCTTCATTAATTCGTTTCCACCGTCCCATCCATGAATTAACAACCTAATTATCTCTTTCCAAATTACTCATCAGAAATCAGTCAGGCTGGAATGTCACTTCATCAGCTCCTTAACACCGTCTGTTGTCAGCCGAAATGAGCTTCTGGTAAAGTATAATCAGTCTGCTTGGAATCTTTAACCATTAGTTCTGTTGCACTGTCTTGAATTTGTCTTCAGAGCGTTGTAAATTTTCTCCCCAAGCAATTAGCGGTAATGATGCGGGTTGGAATCTCGCATCATTAGCCCTTTTGCACCGTGCTGGGGAGGAACGCCTTCATGTGGTGACCCTGATTTAACCGGACGGCTCCAGTTCCCTGTTGTACAAACGTCCTTATCTCCTTCCCACTCCCCCGAAAGAAACTTGGCGGACTGCTGAAGAAAGACAGCTTCAGCCTGCTGTCCAGTGGGTTCATACGTTCGAAGTAATTCTGGGGTTATACTGCTATTGCTGTTGGTTCTGTTGCTGTCACGTCTCGAAACTCTTCAAAATCTAATAACATCTCGCTAGACTAATCAACAGCTAATCAAGTGGGTTGGAATCTCATTTCGTTAATTCGGAGCTCCAGACGTGTAAAGGGATTATTGAGCGTGACGTTACACGTTGAGATTTCTTGTGTTTGTGTTTGGGGATGGGATGGATTGAAGGTTAGTGGTTGATTAAGGATAGGATGGAGCAGAGAATTGAATGAAAAACTGTGTTGTTTCAGCTTAAAGTGTAAAAGGTAGAGTTAGGAAGGAATAGAGGACTGTAAATGATTCAGGATATGGCCGGGCAGGGATGGAAGGGTTGAGATACAGAGATTGCTAGACTGCAGTTAATATTTTACGACTCTGGGTATAAACTTAATATTAAAGCACGTTCCCAGAGCCCCATCGGTCCCACGTACCACACACTTTCACAGGTCACCACTTCAGCCCTAATACGAGTTACGCTTTGCATATTGAAATTTTTTGGGAGGCTCTCACATAAAAGACTGGTGTAGTGGTATTAGCGGGGGTGTTTTGTGTGTGTGTGTGTGTGTGTGTGTGTGTGTGTGTGTGTGTGTGTGTGTGTGTGTGTGTGCGCGTGCGTGCGTGTGAAATTCAAATCATCAGACCATTTTCTGCCTCAGTATAGGATCGAACTCGTGTCCTTTCAAACAGCACGTCACTTGTCTAACCACTTGACCAGCTGCATCAAGATAAAGTCAAATGGACTGGGATGGAATGAAGGACTGGGGATGGTGTGGTGTGGTGGTACTATGGTCACGTCCACACTGGGGAGAGAGAGAGAGAGAGAGAGAGAGAGAGAGAGAGAGAGAGAGAGGGGGGGGGGGGAAGTATAGCGCTTAAGTACATGTGCATACGTATATATATTTGTGTGTAGTCTGTGTGTGTGTATATATATCTGTGTGTATAATTATGTTCATGTGTGCGTACAGAAGAATGCCAACCACCCCACCCCTAACGCCATAACCACACTCCCGTTTTCTCCTTCGTTACAATTAAGGGGAGACTTTTATGAGTGACTGCCCGGAGGTGGAGGGAGGGGAGGGGGAGTGTTTGTGCAGGCAGCTGATTCGTCCCTGTCGCGTGCACAATGGTCGCCTTTTACGGCCGTTTTTTGTACACTCGCCTCCCGTGTGTATGGCGGTGGTCGGATGAATAGGGTAGTTGGGTCGGGTTTTTCGGTATCGGCTTGGAGACACGTAACTTCAGCCCGAGGACGGCATTTTTAGTTTAATCTTTCTTGTGCCGGACGTTCGGAATTTATGTCTAGTAGTGAAGAGGCTAAGGAAGGCTGTATGTAACCCCTCCAGTTCGGGAAATCCCTGCAGACGTGAATAAAAGCGTTAGGTAGTTGCAAAATAATAATAATAATAATAATAATAATAGCAATGACAACAACAACAACAACAATAAACTAAGTCCCTGGAATAATGTGGTTAACCTTTCAGTCCGATAGATTTTTTTTTTTTTAGTACAAATTTAGAGTGCGATGCTGCTACGGACGAACACACGAAAGTTTACAACATACGGTAATGTTAATCATGACAGTCATACAGTTCAAGGAATATGGCATACATAATTCGTCTCTAGCTCATCCAGGTGGGAGTTTCATGTGAGGTAATTACTGAATTCCACGAAACTCTGCCATGGGGATCGATGCAGTAATATATAAAGTAGGATGAACAGAACCAGAGGGCCGTATAGAGTATAGAGTATATGTTCTAGGGGACAAGTATAATTTGTTGTGAGTTATGGAGTGTGTGTGTGTTTGTGTTTGTGTGAGGTGATGCAGAAACTTTGCTGTGGTTCACCTAAAGGTTTATTGCGATGTGGGAAGTACTTGTGAGTATATACGTGTACTACTGAATACTTGGATACTTGACTGTATTTGTGGAAGAGTGTCTGGGAATATTTGATCCAGTGCACGACAAACAGTTCCATCATGATAGTAACAACAGAGTCCACAGTAGTATATCAGGTTCCAGCCCAGTAACACAGCAAGATTTGTGAGGCGAAAGAACAGCAGCTTGATCGATATTCTCCTCACACCCTGATGGATTGCAACAGCTTGATCGATATTCTCCTCACACCCTGATGGATTGCAACAGCTTGATCGATATTCTTCATACACCCTGATGGATTGCAACAGCTTGATGAATGCAGATCTCGTATAGCGGAGTTTGATGAGTTGCAGTTCAGTGGTTGGTTGCGTAGGCGATCTGCTGAATCCCGCCAAATATGAGGTTGAGGTCAAAGATGCTGCTTGCTATTGGCCCGGGAGAGTCATCCACTTCGCTGCACACCTATAAAGTGATACTGCAGAGATTTCGTGCAAGACAGGCCTTTGTCCTCAATAGAGAATGGTTTTAACGTAGGTACATATTTTATGGCGAGTTTTTACAGGACCCCAAGTCGCTGTGAACCCCGTTTTCGTCTATGTCAGTGTCTTTGTTAACTTATGGCATACACGAGTCGGTGGTTATAATGGAAGCTTCTGAACCCGTGCTGGTGACGTAGACTCTTAAGGACATTGTGCACTGACGTTTGGTTAGTTGGTTGGGTTGCTTGGTTGGGTTGATTGGTTGGTTGGTTAGTAATAGGCAAGTGTTGGCAGTTGAACACGTTCCTGATCTGGAAATGTTGGTCATACAACGTGCTTACCAGTTTAGACTCAACAAAACAGAGTAAGGTTAGATTCAGTATCACCTTTAGTCGTGTGTGGATTTTCTTTTCGTTGCTTTGGTATTTTGGCTTTCTCTCATTCATCACATGTTTTATTTTTCCTACCTTCAGCTGGTTTTATTCAGCTAACCTCTAACTGAAGGCATTACACCATCCTCCATTATTTCCTTCACTATGAGGTTGTTTTTTCTGTTTTAATCCTGCACTTGTAGACAGGCTGAAAAAAAACCTCAGGTGGAAGGGGTTAAAACATACCCTCCAGTAAACCCTTCAGTGCGAGGATTATTTAGGATTATTTTCTTTGTGCTACATATTATTGAGTAAGAAAATCAAATTCATCCTTAAGTAATTCCTTCACTTTAAGTACCACCAAACGATTGACTTTAGGTCCATAAGGATAGATCTCTCATATTGAAGACGTTACCCTAACCATATATGTCCTTCTGGTTACCGCTGGACGCGTTTGATTTACTTAAGAAGGAAATTTTGATCTTAGAGTGTTCATGGGTATTGTTTTTATTGTCTTTACTACGAGGTTTCATTGAGATTGTTTTTGTTACCTTTACTGCTACAGGGGTTCATGGAGATTGTTTTTGTGCCCTTTACTACCACAGAGGTTCATGAAGGGTGATTTTATTGTCTTTATTACGAGGGTTCACTGAGATTTTTATTTCCATTACACTACTACAAGGGTTCAGTGAGATTGTTTTTATGTCTTTACTACGAGGATTCAGTGAGATTTTTATTCCCTTAACTGCCACAAGGGTTCATGATTGTCTTTACTCCCTTCACTACTACAAGGGTTCATGGAGACTGTTTTTATTGTTTTTACTACGAGGGTTCATGGATGTTGGTTTTATTCTCTCTCTTTACCATTGGCCTCCGCTAACCTAAAAAAAAAAAAAAATTAATGTAGCGGGAGTAAAAAATTATATATATAAAAAAAAATACTAGGTGTCTCGTGAAATATGACAAGCCACAGGAGGTTATACCGTGCCTGATTCTGCGTATCAACCTGGGTCCGATTCTCAGCCGTATAAAGCTACAATTACTGATAACCGTATGGGCGAAAATGGTCTCCCTCGCAATATACAGTACCCATGAAGTTAACAGTAAATGTAGCAGCTTCGTGACGGCTGAGACTTTGACCCATGGTGATAGAGCTTTTTTGTACCCATATTTACCAAAGAAAAATTTCCTCATGTTTCAGACTTTTCGTGTGGGTCACTCTGCATTTTTTTTTTTACAATGAAGAAGGAACCAAAGGCGTACTGAAAGGATTGAAACAGATCATGATGTTTTAGGCAATATTTTCTTAACCCTTTCACTACGAGAAGTTTCCTCTAAAGGTGAATACAGTAATGGCTCTTGTAGGAATGGAAAAAATAAAGTTGGCCTAGTGATGGAAAGAGACTCAAGATCGTGAAGATGTGGACAACCCCCATTTGTTGACAGTCATTTGTAAAACTTGTGATGAGAGTAAAGTGTGTTAGTCTCCTCTGCTCGCTGCTGAACGCGCTCTGTAACGTGGCATGCAGGCTAACTACATCTAGGGTCATACTCCTGTCAGCTTAGGAGGGTCACAAGCACTTTTTCCTTACTGGTTTGACTCAGGGCACTTTTATATTCGCTTGTTACTTGTGATGACATTGTAAAGATTTAAAATGGCATGATAGAGAGTAGTATCCCTTTCTTCTTCTTCTGTGGAAGCGAAGAAAAGGAGAGGGAGGCAAATTCAGCAAGAAAAAGGGACAGATTCAACCTGCAGTTCACCGAGTTCACGTTCAAATGAGCCCAGGGCCACAACAACAGTAGCTCAGACTGTTACAAGACGATTTTGTTCATCTGGAGGGTTAAAAATACTGTCAGTTAACCTATGGACGGCCAAAACTTTACTCAGCTGAATATAATGATCTGGTTTTAGCTCGATTACCCCTCTTAACGCTTACAACCCTCGTCTCATTTTCTTTAACTCTCATATGGTCGGGATAACCTTAATATTCCGTTCCAGACGATTGTATTCTTCAGTGAATGAGTCATAGGAG
>JAGKTI010022494.1:0-15234 GCA_018397915.1 Birgus latro
AGTGAAGAGTATGTATGAGGGTGCTAAGGCTGCAGTGCGTGTGGATGACAAACTGAGTGAATCTTTCCATTTGAAGGTTGGATTGAAACAAGGATGTGTCATGTCTCCATGGTTGTTCAATCTGTATATGGATGGGGTTATAAAAGAGATACAAGGTCGGGCAGTGGAGTTGGAGTGGCCCTAGTGAGAGAGGGCAGTGTGTGGAAACTCCCTGTATTGTTGTTTGCAGATGATACTGTGTTGTTGAGTGAAGACGAAGGGGAGCTGCAAGGCTTGGTAGATGAGTTTGGGAGAGTGTGTAAGAAACGGAATCTAAAGGTGAATGTGGGGAAGAGTAAAGTGATGGTCTTCGAGAGAAGTGAAGCCAGTGAGTGTACAGTGAGATTGGATGGGAAGGATATGGAGAATGTGAGTGAATTTAAGTACTTGGGCAGTGTGATGAGTAAGGATGGTAGTCTGGAGGGTGAAGTGCTCGAAAGGGTACAGCAGGGAAGGAAGGTTGCTGGTTCGTTGAAAGCAGTGATAAGAAACAGGGAGGTGAGCATGGAAGTGAAAAAGTTGTTACATGACAGTATTGTGATACCAACTCTGACATATGGAAGTGAAGCTTGGACCCTGTTGGAAGGACAGAAGTCAAGAGTGAGAGCAGTGGAAATGAGTTATTTGAGAGGAGCATGTGGAGTCACATGGAGAGACAGACTAACAAATGAGGAGGTGAAGGAGCGTTGTGGTGTGGTTGAGGACGTGATGGGAAGCGTTAGGAGAAACACGTTAAGGTGGTTTGGGCATGTGGAGAGGATGGAGAGTGAAAGATTGACGAAGAGAGTGTATGTGAGTGAGGTGGAGGGGTCGAGGGGGAGGCCAAGGATGAGATGGAGGGATGGAGTGGAGAGGTATATGAGAGAGGGGGGTGTGAGTTGGGAGCGTGGTAGTGAAATGGCAGGGGACAGATTGACATGGAGGCGATTTGTTTGTGGCCACCCCGTTCGGGATTGAGGCGTCTGGCAATAGATAGATAGATAGATAGGGTATTTTGATTCATTCAGTCTCTAAGTGGGCAGAAATTTAATGTTGAGTAAATACTGGGACTCAATATTTTGCTGACTCCCTTCATGCACGCGCATCACAAGGCATTCCCGTGTTGCCCCATACCCTCCAAAGCAATTATGGTGCCTTACTTCATCTAACCTAACCAGACCACAAGTAGTCTAAATTGTATTATTTTAAGCATTAGTCCTCGTGCGTTTGTTTTGAAAACAAATCTCTCGTGAAAAAAATTGAACACGGGACTGTCTTGCAGTGTGCATGCATGAAGGGAGTGAGCAAAGTGTTGAGTCCCAGTATTTACTCAACATTAAATTTCTGCCCACATTGAGACTGAATGAGTCAAAATACCCACTAGGCATAATTTACAGTCTGATGTAGAAGTACTGAAAGGGCAAGTTGCCATCACATGCCATCAATGATATTTTAATTTCCATTAACGATAAATACGTTATGTATATGAGTTCTGTTTGTATTACTGTATTTATATTATGGTATATTTCTTGACTATGATTCACAGTTTCACACAACAGTGTAGATATTTAACAAAGAAAAATATGCATTTTAAACAGAACGGGGAATGTGTTTGTCCAAATCGAAGAGCCACCTCGCGGAATACTAGCTTTGAAAGCACCTCATTGTTCAAAATACTGAAAAAATGGATCTAAACATCATAACTCCCGATTGTCTGAAAGTATAAATTTACCGATTTTTATCATCATTTCCTTTGGAAAATTGCAGTTTTTGAGATATGGTCTCCTCCTTAGGAGCATGTGATTTCAGGCCTTAACCTGCATGTAACCCTGATTCCACATAACCAAATCTGATGTGGACCCTGAGCAATTCTGTCTTAAAACAAATCCCAACATTACCATAATTACTGGCCTCACATTCTTGAAAAAACAAGAGAAGGAATGGAACTACATCTGTTGCTTTCCTAGAGGCTGTGGCAAAACTGAGTGGCCAGGCAGCAACTTGGCTGGTGATTGGCCGAGTAATTGATGTGACTCATTCAGCCACAAACTGACTTCCACAGAGTAAATAGTGTGGACAGTTTACCCTTTTGGACAACCATGAACTATGAAATTTCCTTTTGACAATTGGTAGGTCTCCTCCTCTTCTAAGCAGTAGCAGTAGGTATCACAGATGAATAGTAACTGTACTACTTAACATCTGACCTTCATCGGTGAAGGGGGATCAGATGGAGAGGCGATGGTTTGCATACTAGGCAGATGTGCCGACCAGAGTGAAGCGGGGAATGCAGTGAGCATACTTCTTTTGGGTCACATGATGCAAACGTCATCACCACGTCACATGTGCGTGAGCAGCCATGCCTGAACTTTGAATATAAAATCAGTTCAAAAATGGTTGGTGGATGTAGTGGCTGTTCTTACAGTTATTGAGAGTTTGTGTTTAGTTTTTTTTTTACAAGGCGATGCAGCCGTTAGCTTAAGAGGGCAGTGTTATCTAGAGCAGTAGACTGCCCTAACTGTACAATTTCTGCATTTTGAAGTTTAGGTTTGAACTAGATGAGGTGGTTAATGTTGGGGCAGAGGTTCTGGGAGGCACAACCCCCAGTTAGGATAATATTTTTTTCTGGTATTGTTTATTGTGATTTTATTTTTTATGGTATTGTTTATTATGATTTGATTACTTCTGCATACATTTTTATTGCAAAACAACAAATAAGTTATGATTTCTGCATTTTGAAGGTTAGGTTTGGATGCGGTTACAGGGATCCCCCGGTTTAACAATGCAATTGGTTAAGTAAGAACCCATCAGTAGGTGGGGTATTGTATCTCAGGGCAGATTTAACATGTAAAGTATAGGGATGTGTTTTTGAGCCTAGGGTTTCCCCCCAACCAAGTCCTAAACCCACCCAAATGAGTCCAAAAACAAGTTTAAAGTCAGTTTAAATGGCCTAACAGCTAAGCCTAACACATGTAAATACTTGCCAAAACCAGTAAATAAAATCTGAAAATCGTCAAAAGTCTAGAAAAAATGAAACTTGGTAAACTGTACCCAAAAATGACAGTGTTCACCCCACCACTGGCTAAAACACATAAATCTAAGTCTAACAACAGTTTAGAAATCAACTTAAACACAATTTTAGTGTAAAATATCATCATAATTGGTATTAAAAAAAAAAAATTGTTAACTGGGGTTTGGCCATCGTTAAGCAGGGTATGGTGGTATTTCTACCCCCATCGTTAAGCTGGGGTATTGCATCTAGGGGTATCATATATTGAGGCATACCTGTAGTTAATACTGTATTGTCGGGGGGGTGTGGGGGACAGAGCCCCCAGTTTGGATTTTTTTTTTTTTTCCCCAGTAAATGTACATTATACTTTAAGCAGCAGAAGGATCTTTACCAATTCAGTGGCTACCTTTCCAGTTTGTTTTCTGTATTTTTCTACCATTTATCATGATGATAAACAGTTGCTTTCTGTTGACATTTTCCCCTCTGTTATCATCATGTTCTGCCAGACTTGCTAAAACTTACTCAGATCTTGGCTAAGTTAGGGTAGGTTAGGATAAATTGTTTGGTTATAGATTAAATTAAAATGTATGGTTAGGAAGAGGTACTAAAAGATGACCAGGACTTGTATTTACCTACTGGTGGTTGTGATATCCTATACAGGAAGTTAGCTACGCTCGTGGGGTCCTGTCTCTGTTTCTTTATAAGTCAGAGTTTGCTTTGAACATGTTTAAGTTTTTATACTGGACGATCTCTTTGTCCAGGCCATTCCACAGGTCTGCATCAATATGGAAAACTATATTTCTTGATATCCTTCAAGCAACTTGGCTTTTTCAGTTTCAATCCGTGTCCTTTTGTTACTCTCCCATCCCATACAAACAGATCTTCTCTGTCAATTTTTTTACTCCCATCTTGGCCCTGAACACTGCAATCATGTTGCCCGTCTCTCTCTTTTCTTCAAAGGAAGGCAGGTATTTTTCCAGCCTTTCCGTGTACGACATCTGCCATGCAAGGGACCATCTTGGTTACTGTTCTTCGTATTCTCTCGGTCTTATTTATATCTTTCTTTTTATGTGGGGACCACACTACTGCCGCATATTCCAACCTGGGGTGGATCATGGCCACTATAAGTTTTTTCATCTCTTCATTCATGTAATGAAATGCTGTTCTAATGTTAATCAAAAGATGATGCGTATCCCTAACTATCTTGTTAATGTGTTTCAGGTGACAAATTATCCTGGAAGAGCACTCCCAGGTCCTTCTCTTCTCTCACTTTTGTGATTAGTTCATTACCCATCAATCAGTGATGGTCTCATGGTACTTTTACCCATTTCCAATATTTTACATTTTTTTTTTTTTTGTGCAGAGAAGGAATGCAGCGCCAGGAAACGTGACACTCGCACAGGTGAAGAGCGTTGTGAAGTGGCTGAAAAATGGGAAAGTAGCTGGGGTTGGTGAGGTGTATGCAGAGATTAGTTAGTGTAGTGGAGAGAACAGAATGAAGTGCTTGTTGGAGATACTGTAAGAAGGCATGGATGAGTGAAACTGTGCCAGCAGAAGGGGAAAAGGCTGTGATTGTAGCTCTGTTCAAAAATAAAGATGAGCGAAGTGAGTGCAAGAATTATTGTGGCATAAGTTTATTGAGTGTGGTAGGGAAGGTATATGGAAGAATTATTATAAAGTACGAGAGATATCAGAAGTCCTGTCAGTGGTGAACAAGGTGGCTTTAGGAGTGGCAGAGGATTTGTGGATCAAATGTTTGCAGTGAGACAGATAGTGGAGAAGGCTTGTGAGAAGGAGTATAAGGTGTTTATGGCATTCTTGGATCTGGAAAAAGCATACGACAAAGTAGACAGAGAAGGATTGTGGAACGTTTTGCACATGTACGGCGTACATGGTAAGCTACTAGGTGCCGTCAAGAGTTTTTATGATGGTAGTGAAGCATGTGTAAGGGTTAATGGGCATCTAAGTGAATGGTTCACTGTTGGTGTGAGAGTGTGACAAGGTTGTGTGATGGCCCCATGGTTGTTCAGTATATATAGGGTGTTTCAAAAATAATGTTCATAAATTTCAGAATGAATAAGGTAGGAAAATATAAATATACTTTACAATGTGACATTTTTGGGAATTTGTCATATTTACCATGATATTACACATTTTATGTTCAGTAGGAAACGCTAGGGGATGAAAATGATCAGTAGCTTACCATCACCTCAATATCTTTATTTGTGTGGTATCTTTGGTAGTGACGTCGTTCAGCCGCCTATAATCAACGCAGAAGAGTGTGATGCCGTCCTTTTTTTTTTACAAGGACGACTGGGGGTGACCACGGGCTAGTGGATGGAGAGATTGCACCGGCATTGAGCATGTCCTGGACCTGCCGGTCTTCTTCTGCCTGTTGGTTAGGATTTTTTCTTCTGGATGGTTGGCGAATAGGCAGCCCAGTAGTATGAATCTCGTTTACAGCAAATCTGGCAGATGTTGCTGTGCCGCTGCTCCCCTGGGGTGTCGTAGGGCTGAGAAGACCAGCGGTCATTCTTCCTCTGCTAACAGTTCCAGCAGGATCTGCCGAGGGTCTATGTGGGACTGCTAGATTGCAAGTTCCACCCCGAGTCTGGCAATGGCTGCTGCGGCCGGAGAGTAACGTCCCTGGACTGCTACCTTGGTGTTGGTCTGGTTGTGGGGAGGAGGGGCATATGGGAGAAGGTGACGTGGACCGGTGTGGCCCGGAAGGTAGAGTCACCTGTCGGGTGTCCCCATGTAAGGTGGTTGTCATCTCCTTGGTGGGTGGAGGTATCGTCGTCGGGGCACATTTTACTCCCCATAAAAATTTTAATCACCAAGGATTACCACTAAGCCTCTTGAAAGTCCTCATTACGAATCAAGCAAGAATTTGACCTAAACAACATGTGAATAATGGCTGCCCAGCATCATACATATTTCGTCACAAGTCACTTTAGGCGCTTATTAAAAAAAAAAAAATAGCAGTGTGAAATTTTTTGAAAGGCATTACTCATCAACAATAAAGGAAAAAAAAAAAAACTGTAAAGAAGTCATCAGCATGGAGTGATCACCTATCTCAGATACACAGAAATGCAGTAATGTCAACACATAGTGTCTTCACATATCATAAGATCCAAATTTTCTTGACCAAAGTCTGTCAGTTCATAAAGATTGAGCACAAAGCCTTTGTTCTTCTTTTCGCACTCGTTGTAATAAAGGCGAATACATGAACTTTACTGCTTCTCCATCATTAACTTTTTTTTTTTTTCCCAACAGAGAAAACTATCCACATCGTAAACATCCCGATTCATTTTATGTCTGATTGTTTGCATTCCAGCACCACACACTACTTCGTCCAACAATTTTTAATTTTTTAATTTAGAATAAATGCTTTTCTTGTGTTCATACCACTTTCAGGGTGCTTAGGCATAACTGAAGTTAGTTTGGAACCACGTGCTCAGAGTTCGGAGGGAAAACAAGGAGCAAGGAAATAAGCAAATAAACTTCTCATCACAGTGACCATTCACACAACACTGAAGTAGTCAGCAGGCTGTGGCAGGTGGTATGGGGGTCACGTGGGTCAGGTCGGGTTGAGGAAACCAATCTAAAGCATAATACACGAGTTATATCTGGAAATCCAATACCAAAACACACCCATTTCCCACAGTATCTCGCACAGTTGAGTGGTATTACCATGCTATTACGTAATTATGGGAGAAATTAAATGACTATGTTATTGTAAGATCGTTGTTCCGTTTGGTCTTAAATCACGACTCTACCGTATTGTCAGAGAAGGGGGAGCATAACTTGGAAACTGTTGACTTGCAAAAGATTTCTTCCATCCATCCATCCATCATCCAATCCTGCGTTTCCCCCTGAGGAGCGTAGGAGCCTGGGGCAAAGCAAGTTGGTCATAACATTTAAGATGAGCTAGTGATTTAAAGGTTAAATTTGATCAGTTCACAACAAAAAACATCAGAAAAACATAACTAATCATAATTCAAATCCACAGTTGTCTGAATGAGCAAATTGACCAATAATATTTCATTATTCCTATTGGTATCTGACAAATGTCATAGGAAAGGTGCTTACAAAAATAAGCTCTGACAGTTGAACACTCCTAAAATAACAGATCGATTATGGGCTGAAATGAGATTAATATAATAGCATGAGGCCGATTTCCATATGGATATTTTTGAGTACTTGAATGAAATAATGCAGTAAATTTTTTCATCCTCGATAGAAGAGTTGAGAGGTAGGATGGGACTGGAGTGTATTGGTGTTGTGATGAGGAGAGGTAGGCTGAGGTGGTTTGGACATGTGGAGAGGATGGGGGATGATAATTGGGTGCAGAGGGTGAGAAGTGTTAATATTGGGGGAGGGGTTGGGAGGGGTAGACCGAGAAAGACATGGGACGAGGTCATTAAATGTGACTTAAGGGTTAAGGGACTGAATAGGGAGGCTGCCAGAGATCGAGCAGCATGGAGAGCCGCCATTAGGTGACCAAGGCCGACACATGCAAGCATGTTGGAGCCTTTAAAAACGAACGAACTGCATAATGCATTTGGACGTGTGTGTGTGTGTGTGTATTTACCTAATTGTATTTACCTAATTGTGATATACAGGAAATGAGCTACGCTCGTGGGGTCCCGCCTCTGTTTCTCAATAAGTCAAATTTTGCCTTAAACTCGTTTAAGTTTTTAGACTGGACGATCTCTTTGTCCAGGATATTCCACAGGTCTATGCATCTATAAGGAAAACTATATTTCTTGATGTCCTTCGAGCTTGGCTTCTTTAGTTTCATTCCGTGTCCTCTTGTTGCTCTCTCATTCCACACAAACAGATTTTCTCTGTCAATTTTATCTACTCCTATCATGGTCCTGAACACTGCAATCATGTCACCCCTCTCTCTCCTTTCCTCTAAGGAAGGCAAATCCAGCCTTTCCAGCCTCTCTCTGTATGGCAAATCTGCCAGACTGGGGACCATCTTGGTTGCTGTTCTTTGTATTCTCTCAATCTTGGTTATATCTTTCTTTTTGTGTGGGGACCACACTACTGCTGCATATTCTAACCTGGGTCGGATCATGGCCACTATCAATTTTTTCATTATCTCCTCATCCATGTAATGAAATGCCACTCTTATATTGGTCAAGAGTTTATATGTCTCTCTCACTATCTTATTTATGTGCTTTTCAGGTGACAAACTATCCTGGACCAGCACTCCCAAATCTTTCTCTTCTCTCGCTTTTCTAATTGGTTCATTACCCATCAAATAATTCAATGATGGCCTCTTGGTACTTTTACCCATTTCCAGTATTTTACATTTTTTTGCGTTGAATTTCATTTCCCACATCCGGCTCCAATCATGTATCCTATCCAGATCCTCCTGTAGCATTTTACAGTCCTCTTCAACCTCAACCTTTCTCAAGATCTTTGCATCATCAGCAAACAGACTTCCGTAGCTGTTCACTCCATCTACCATATCATTTACGTAAATCAAGAACATTACTGGTGCCAACACCGAGCCTTGTGGGACACCACTTGTTACTTCCCTCCATCCAGATGTCCTGTCCCTTATTACTGTCCTCATTTGTCTCTCTCTCAAAAAGTCTCTCATCCATTCCAGGAGGCTTCCCTTCAGTCCTCCTCTCTATCTATCTATCTATTGCCAGACGCCTCAGTCCCGAACGGGGTGGCCACAAACAATTCGCCTCCATGTCACTCTGTCCCCAGCCATTTCACTACCACGCTCCCAACTCACACCCCCCTCTCTCATATACCTCTCCACTCCATCCCTCCATCTCATCCCCGGCCTCCCCCTCCCTCTCGCCTCCTCCACCTCACTCACATACACTCTCCTCGTCAATCTTTCACTCTCCATCCTCTCCTGTATGCTCTAATTTCCATAATAGTCTCTTGTGGGGTACCTTGTTGAAGGCCTTCTCCAGATCTAAGTACACACAATCCACCCAACCATCTCTCCTGTAGCATGTCAATCGCCCTTGAGTAGAAGCTCAACAAGTTGGAAACACATGACCTTCCACTTATGAATCCAATCTGACTTTCAGTCAAAATATTCATCTCTTCCAGATATTTTATCCATCTATCTTTCAGGATTCTCTCACACAATTTCGCAACCATACTGGTTAGGGACACTGGTCTATAATTCAGGGGTTCTTCCTTGTTTCCTCCCTTATAGATTGGCACCACATTTACCCTCTTCCATTCCCGCGGCACTTTCCCCTCTTCCAAGGAGCACACAATTAAACTGTGAATCTTATCCACCAGTTGTTCTCTGCATTCCTTCAGTACCCAATTAGAGATTCCATCCGGTCCTGGGGCTTTCCTTACATCTTTAATTTATACACTTCCTGCACTTCCACTTTTATATCTTTTATCACTACATTTCTAATCGCTCCCTCTCCTTCCACAAACTCCCTTTCCTTAGTGAAAACCGATTGGAAACATTTGTTCATTATTTCAGCTTGCATTACTGCATCGTTGTAGACCTCCTTCTACTTTCAGTTTCGTGATTCCTTCCCTTTGCTTCAATTTGCCATTAACAAATCTATAAAACAATTTGGGTTCATCCTTACATTTGTCAATTATACCTTTTTCAAAGTTCCTTTCTTCCTCTCTACGTATTCTTGTATATTCATTTCTAGTTCTTTTATATTCATCCTTTGCTCTGATATTACCTCTCTTTCTCCATTTGTTCCATGCCATGTCCCTCTCTTTTTTTGCTATCATACACCTTCTATTAAACCACACCTTTTTCCTATTTTCTTTCCCACTTGCTCTTGGCACATATTTTTCCACTCCCAAATTGTAGAGGTCTAAAAAGATATCCCACTTCCTCTGTATCTCTCGTTTCTCTGAATTTTCTCCAGTCCGCATTTTCAAAAATTTTTCTCAATTCTGCAAAGTTTGTTTTCCCAAAGTTGTATCTTCCTTGCCTATAAAGCTCATCTCTTGGCACCACGTTCCCTGTTATCATCTGGAACTCAATGACCACATGATCACTTTTTCCTATAGGACACAAATAATTTAAAGATTCAATTACATCAGGTTCTTTGGATAGTAGCAGATCTAATCTTGCTTGTGTGTCATCACCTCTGAATCGTGTCTCTTCTTTAACCCATTGTGTCATTACATTATTCATTGCTATATTTAACAATTTAGTGCCCCACGAATCTTCGCTGCTTCCTGAGTCCCATTCCTCCCAGTTCACCTCTTTACAATTAAAGTCACCCATTAGGATTATATTGTTGCTTTTCTCGATCACTTGCTGTAGATAACTAATCATGTCTGACAACATCTCCTGGTATTCATCGTCATTCCATGCTCTCGTCTTAGGAGGAACATATACCACTGCCATATCTCTCTTACCATTCTCCCCAGTTTCTAATTTCATATTTATCACTTCGATCCTATCCTCTGCCATTTCCACAGTATCTACATTTATATTGTCCTTCACAGCTATCATCACTCCTCCTCCCATTTTTTCTTTTCTGTCTCTTCTCCATAATTTGTATTTCCCACCTCCCATGTGAATATCAATATTTTCTTTCAATTTAGTTTCTACAAAGCACATAACATCAGGTTCGTGTACCCTCAAAAAATCATTGATTTCTAACCTTGCCGATATTAGTCCATCAATGTTTGTGTACGCCACTTTCAGACTTTTTTCATCGTTTTTTATACTCTCGTCTCTCCTTCCTTCCGTCGGTACCACTTTCTCAATTTCTGGTCCATAACTCTCCAATAGAACTCTGTCTTCTCCTTCTCCGTTCGTTGTTCGTTTTTTATCTTTGCTTCCTTTACTAACTCCTTTAATTTAGCTCTTTCCTCTTCATTTGCATCTCTCCTAATCCAGACATTTTTAAACCCCTCTTTATCTGACAATTTCCACGTTCTACTTATGATTTCATTCACTATTACTTGGGACTTAAACTTTATTTTCAAGGGCCTTGCCCCACCATCCTCGTTCTTTCCTAACCTAAACACTTCTTCAATCTCTTCTTGGGCTTCATTGTTTCCCTCCATAACCAGTGATATTATTTCTTTAGCCTTGCTCAGTTCCTCTCTCTCTCTTTTAGATCTTACTGTCATTCGTTTTTCTTTTATTCCTGAAATTATCACACATTTTTTCTTGTCTGCTACATCCCTGACCAAAGATTCTCTACTTCTTAGTACTCTAACCACTTCCTTCTCCACTTTTTCCTTACTTTGTTGTTCCATGATCTCCTTCAAATTTACGTTTCCTTCCTCCTGTATTTTCTTCCACCCCTTATGTTGCTCCTTGATTTCCTGAATGTGCTCATCTTGCCTTCTCGATTTTGATTCGTACTCCTCTAGTTTACTTTTTATTCTGTGTGTGTTTGTGATTTTTGTTGTAATTTCTGTTTGAAATTATTAGCTGCTGAGGTAGGCTTCTCCCCTCCCCATTAACCCGCCCCATCTCGTTGACGTACGATGCACGCTACCCCCTTACTCGCCTCTCAGTCCCGATGATGTGCATCGTACGTCATGCAATTGTATGGCCCGTCATTTCCACATTTTTCAAGTTTCGCTGGAGATTTTTGGTACGTAGACGCGTGACACCTTCCTCTACCTGCCGTCAGGTGGGGACGCTCCCAGACCCCGCGTGACCCGCGCTCACCTGTGACTCGGCCACTCACCTGTTACCACTGACCCAGGACAGACATGGCGTGCTGTGGTCTCTCTGACGAGGAAATACAAGCCGTTCTGGACGCTTACCTAGCAGAGGAATTCACAGGCGACAGTGATTCGCCAATAGACGATGGTATCCTTGATATGATAAAGATTACGTGCTTCCAGCTGAGGAGACGAGTAGCAGTGACGAAGAGGTCCTGTCTCCGAGGAAGTGGCGGTGCGTAACCTACTGTCATGCAAGCCAGGCTAGACCACGAGGACATGGCCGCACTTCTATCCAGCCTGTGCAGGAAGTGTCGGACGAGGACAAGGAAGAGGTCAGAGGACGTGGACGTGGACCTGGTGCTGCCACGTGGTTGGGCTCGGAGTGCGTCTCGCCATGTGGAGCGGAAGGAGCGAGGCGCCGTAAAAGGTATGGCTCCCTTTCCTTGTCTAGGGCTGGCAGAAGTGTAGGGGCGGGAGTGAGAACTTCCGAAAGTGAAAGTGGTGGTGTGAGGGAGCGAGGTCACGCACTCCCACATGGTGCACCTGGGCGGTGGGCAGGTGACGTGGAGCCGCTCCCCAGTACATCATTCGCCCCACAGTATTCCCACGCCTTCTCTCCACAGCCCCGTGACGTGGGGAAGGGGGCGAAAGCGAAAGCTAGGGGAAAAGGAAAAGAGAGAGGGAAGAGGACCACGAGTGGGAAAAGGCGCCACTCTCCATCTCCCCAACCCCCCCCCTCCCTCTCCTCCACACCCTGACAAGAGCGATGATGGTGCTGACAGTAATGTGCCGTGGGCTTGGGAGGACGGGAGTAACTTTGAACCCATGATTCACCCCTTCACAGAGGAGTGGTGGTCTGGCATCACTGCTCCACATATTCATGCAAGCTCCACCAGGGTGGATTTCTTCCACCCTTATTTCTCAGAGAAGTTTGTGGAGACTATTGTGGAGCAGACAAACATCTTTGGGGAGAGACTGCGGAGTGAGAGTGAGTGTCAAGGGACCACAGGCAGGCACTCACAGGCGTATGGTTACCCTGTAACAGTAAGTGAGATGTTCCTATTTTTTTGCCCTTGTGCTCTTGATGGGTATAGTACATAAAGGACAAATTCCCGCTTACTGGTCTACTGACCCCATTACTTACACCCCTTCCTTCAGTAAAGTAATGGGTCGGAATAGGTTTCAGTACATTCTCAGCCGCCTCCACTTCTTTGATGTTGACGACCCTGCAAATGGAAACAACAATGATAAAATGAGGAGAATTAGGCTTGTTTTTGATCACCTATGGGAAACATTCCTTTCGTCATTTTATCCTTACAGAGACCTCGTCACAGATGAGAGTCTTGCTTTGTGGAGAGGCAATATTTCCTTTAGACAGTACATACCCAGCAAGAGACACTGTTTTGGGTTCAAGATCTTTGTTATGTGTGACTGTAAAACTGGTTATGTGCAAGACATAGTCTTGTACACCGGTGCACAGACAGACATAACAGATGATCGGAGCATAGGACTCTTAGGGGCTGTGGTAAAGATCATGATAGAGCAGTACCTTTATCATGGTCACGTCTTGTACCTGGACAACTGGTACACAAGCCCTCTTCTGGCTCAGTACCTCCACTGTCACGATACTGGAGTCTGTGACAGTCAAGAGAAACCGACGGCATATGGTGCATCTCGACAGGAAACTCAACAGGAATGAGGTGGTTTTCCTCAAGGCAAATAACATCCTCGCCACTGTATGGAACCACAAGAGAGAAGTTTCCCTCCTGTCCACTGTACACCACCCCTTGATGCACTGCACAGACTCCGTGGAGTACACCAGCCAGAGGAGGGCCCACGTCAGGAAACCTGAGTCAGTTGTGGAGTACAATGTGAACATGAGGCAGGTAGACCAGTCTGACTCCATGATTTCCAGTGTGGAATGTGCCAGGGCCAAGATAAAGTAGTACAAGAAAGTGTTCTTCCACCAGCTTGATATCACAGTCCTCAACTGCCACTACCTCCACACCTTGACCACAGGGAAAGCAGAGACCTTCGAGGGGTTTGTGAGGGAGCTTTCCCAAGAAATCATCGGGAAATATTCTGAGGAAAGGGCCCAGCCTCGCTCCCACACCGCAACTGCCGCCCAGACACCCCTAAGGCACACAGGATGCCACTTCCTTACCACCATCCCCCCTACACAACACCGCCCCAGACCACAGCGCCGCTGTCACATGTGCAGAAATTCTACCATCAGGGAGAGCACAAGCAGACGAGGCACGAGATACGAGTGTGTCGAGTGCAATGTCGGCTTGTGCCTTGAGCCCTGTTTCAAGCAGTACCACACCCTCCTGCATTACTGAAAGTGTTGGTATACCTGCATACTGTAGGTGATACTGTGTGCTTGCGATAATGTATTGCTCACTAGTCAGGTATATCTGTGATAAGTGCTGGAAAATGATAATAATCTCTGTGGAAAAATCAATTGAAAGTTGGGAAATGGAATGCAATTATGTGTGCTCACGAGAATATCAGGCTTAATATGATACCAAGTCAGGTAAATGTATGTGCTTACAATGGAAATAATCTTTGTGGAAAATTATATTGGAACTTGAAGAATATCATGTAATACTGTGTGCTTGCGATAATATCACGCTCAGTGTAATACAAAAGCATGTCAGTATGCGATAATATTACGCTCAATAATAATAGTAATACCAGATCAGGTAAATGTATGTATGTGCTTACAATGGAAGTAATCTTTGTTGAAAATTATAATGTAACTTGAATACCATGTAGTAGTAGTAGTAGTAGTTGTTCCCTAGGCAGTCTGGCTGAACAGCTCCGAGTCCCTAAGGAAGGCCATGGCCGTGACATGGCTTTCCCACAGAGCTCTCAAGGAGTGCATGTTGTGTTGTGGGCATAGGTGATTGTGTGCAATGCAGTCTTCCATGATGTACTTAATAGTATGGGGTGCTGTGTTACATCCTGGACAGGCGTCAGCAACGGAGTCATCCAGCCTCGTCTGATAATTTAAGAGGGCTGGATGATACTCACATCTCAGCCTGGCCAGGTGGACCGTGTTCTCAAGAGGGAGATAAGATTCAGAAGGATGGATATCAGGAGGCCGTTCATGCAGCTGTGTGTTGTCTTTAAGTGAGTATGAATACAGTACGCTTCTGGAAGCTGGTCTGAGGTGGGCAGGGGGAAGAGATGGCAGTATTTCTGCATGATATCATGTGCTGGGTGTTGTTTTGATGTTCCTTGGTGTGTGTGGATATGTTGCCATGTAGTGTAGTGGATGTATGGGTTTGTGGAGGCTGCAGCGAGAATTTGGGTGCCTCTCATGTCTAGATGATCATTGACTTTGAGGACTTTGGTTTCTTTGTGTAGGTGGTCTGTAGGTGTAGTAGCTGTGCAGCCTATGATTATTTTTAGGGCCTGTTTTGTATGGTCTGAAGAGTGTTATAGTGCGTTTTAGTGAGGTTAGGAGCCCAAGCAAAGCTTACATAAATCATCTCCGAATGTATATACATTATTGTTTGTATTGGGTGTATAATGGCGGGGCA
>JAGKTI010022495.1:0-15233 GCA_018397915.1 Birgus latro
ACACACACACACAAACACACACACATATATATATATATATTATATAATATATACAGTATATTATATCAGCAGTTTTCAGGGTGAGGCCTCTGGTTGTGTAGTTTTCACTCTAACCTGGCCTAAAATTGCCCTCTCCCTATCTTAAATGCTGGGCTGTAACATGAGACAAACAGTAGAATACAGTGCTTTGTCACAAAAAAATGCTATGGAAAGGGTGTAGAGCTGCAGCATTGTTCTTCTTGCTGGTAAGCTATGTGAAATAAACTCAAAAAGGATGAAAATCTGAGTTAAGTTTAGGTCTACCTATCTATCTATTGCCAACGCCTCAATCCCGCATGGGGTGGCCACAAACAAATCGCCTCCATGTCGCTCTGTCCCCCGCCATATCACTGCCCTCCTCTCAGCTCACACCCTCCTCTCTCATATACCTCTCCACTCCATCCCTCCACCTCATCCTCAGCCTCCCCCTCCCTCTCCCCACCTTCACCTCACTCACATACACTCTCCTCGTCAGTCTCTCACTCTCCATCCTCTCCACATGCCCAAACCACCTTAATGTGTTTCTCTTAACACTTCCACACTTCCTATCACATCCACATCACAATGCTCCTTCGCTTCCTCATTTGTTAGTCTGTCTCTCCATGTGATTCCACATGCTCCTCTCAAATAACTCATTTCCACTGCTCTCACTCTTGACTTCTGTCGCATGCTCACTTCCCTGTTTCTTATCACTGCTTTCAAGGAACCTGCAACCTTCCTTCCCTGCTACACCCTTTCAAGCACTTCATCCTCCAGACTTCCATCCTCACTCATCACACTACCCAAGTACAATCGCCAAAATAAGTGATGACTCGCTTTTTAAAGTTTCGGACATACTCCCTTGGTCTGGCAATGTTCACTTGAAGAAGAGTTAGGAGATGGAAACAATCTTTCCCTTCCCTGCAAACATTATTTATGGTGTAAAAAAAACTAATCTTGCAAAAATATTAGTTGAGTTTAGCATTTATTTCTTTATAGGCAAATAACATTAATTAAGTAAAAAGCGACATCTGGCACATTTCCACTTGTCGCACAATTCATGCCAGCAGTGTTACCGATACAGCAATTTTCCCGCTAAATTTAAATGTTTTAAAAGCAATCTAGCTGGTAAAAATTTTAATACTTTCTTTGTATCTGACATTCTTTTGAAGTCCTGTCTAGCACTGTTTTCCTTAATTTCTCTCAGTCTGGTGGATTTTTACTACTTCTGACACCAATCTAGCAGATTTCTATGGTTTACCTTTGGCAACATTCCCCAGTAGGCCTAAGTTAGTCAGTGTTATGTCATGGGAGGGGGTGGATGTCTTGGTCTTTGTCACAATCGCCCCCCCCCTTTTTTTACACAATCCTTTTTGTCTGAGATTCTCTACGTTGTTGCACTCTAGCCTTTGACTGTCATCCTCTCCCTGTATTGTTCCTTCATGAAACTGTTCTACGTATTTTATTACCTGCTGGATTTTCATTGTGTGAATAAATTGACCAATTTTCCTCCAGCAATTCCACTGGTTTCACTAACTGAATGCTAGCAGATTAATTGCTTCTTGATAGCAACACAGGTGGGTAGGGAATGTTGTTGGGCATGTGCAGTAATTTGTCTGTCTTGGTCTTGTGTTGTGCTGGGAGGGGCTCCATTTGGCAAATTTTCTATGTTCTATCTCTGTCTATATTGCTTACCTATCCATTAACTGTCCTCCTCGATGTTAAGTTGCCGGGATATCTGTCTTGCTGGAATATTTACTAAATAAAGAGCAATAATCTGCTTTCAATGACAGGTTATAGCATCATGTTGATGATCCATCTTGCTACAGCACTCACGGCCTCACGGATTCTCCAGCGTAAACATCCCACATAGATATTTAAATGTGGACAGTAATATATTTTTAAATGTTTATTTTTCCAAGTTGATGGCGTTCGTAATTTCGACATTACCATTATCTGTGTGATTTATGTTATGGGACATTATTTCTTCAGCACTGTTGATTCTGAACGTAAAATAAATATGACGAGAGTTTCTCCGCATTTTAACCCTGAAACCGTTGAGGCATAGGTTGTGCGTTTCACATTCTTTCGTACTGCTAAGCCTCAACTTTAGTAAAGTATATTGTGGTTTCCTCTTCCGTAATGCGAGATATACATGGTAAAAATGCTTATATATTGCTTTTTGGTGTTGTCTACCTAAATACTGCTCTTTCCGGTGTGCAATATAGGAAATATAACTAGGTCGTGGCTGTTGCCAGATACCACTTTTTGAGCGAAAGGCATTGGGAATCGGGTCATTACGTCTTTCTGCGATCGTGCTTAAATGCACTCACATTCTCCATACCCTACCCATCCAATCTCACTGTACATTCACTGACTTCACTTCTCTCGAAGACCATCACTTTACTCTTCCCTACATTCACCTTTAGATTCCGCTTCTTACACACTCTCCCAAACTCATCTACCAAGCCTTGCAGCTCCCCATCGTCTTCATTCAACAACACATTATCAACTGCAAACAACAGTACAGGGAGTTTCCAAACACTACCCTCTCTCACTAGGGCCGCTCCAACATCTACTGCCCGACCTTGTATCCCTTTTATAACCCCATCCATATACAGACTGAACAACTATGGAGACATGACACATCCCTGTTTCAACCCAACCTTCAAATGGAAAACTTCACTCAGTTTGCCATCCACACGCACTGCAGTCTTAGCACCCTCATACATACTCTTCACTGCCTTCAACAACTTCCCATCTACTCCATACATTTTTAATACTTTCCACGATCCTTGCCTATCCACCCTGTCATATGCTTTCTCCAAATCCATGAAGTCCATCTCACTTCATACATTTACTACCTTTATGGTATGTAGGGAACATATGTACAGTATTCTTTCTCTCCAGTTATGTAATTTTTGAAGACCACATCTTGCAGGTGAGTTAATGTAAGTGAGATTGCTGTTTGTGCAATATTTATGAATGAAGTACCTGACAAGCCCATTAATTTATGGAGAATATGGAACTAAGTTTAGGTGAAAGAACTATAATACTGGGAATATCCCTGGTAGGCTGCTGACTCAACCAGTTTGTATTCATCATTTTACCTGTAAGTTTAACAACACTGCTTGGATACTCACATTATGCTAACTGTACCTAGTGTTTAACATGTAAGGTAATGATTAAAGTAATGAATACAAACGTTTCGGGAGGATGGGGGGTTGCAAAGTGACATAGAGTAAGGTCTTGTAAACTTCAAACCAAATTAATTATCTTCATAAATTAATGGGCTTGTCGGGTACTTCAGTCATAAATATTGCACAAGCAGCAATCTCACTTGCATTAACTCACCTGCAAGATGTGGCCTTCAAAAATTACATGATTGGAGAGAGAGAAAACTATACATATGTTCCCTACATACCATAAAGGCAGTAAATGAATGAAGTGAGATGGACTTCAGAATTCCCCTCCTTGTGCTGAACAGGAATATGGAACTGTCAAACCCATCACCCACTACTTACACAACTCACCGCACTTAACCCAGGGGAAGGAAAATGCAACTTGAACTTCCTTCTACTTTGTTTCAAATCAAGTGAAATCAAATTACCCCATGCCTCCTCCTAAGGGATCCTCATACTGAGGCTGGCCATGGTACAGCTGATGTTTTCTTTAAACTGGAAGCTATACAAAGTGACAAAACCAGCTAATTAGACTACCGTACCTCCCAGGAGTTCCTGGAGTGTTGGGAAAAAAAGTAATCTTACATATGAAAAAGGATCTGTAACAACATGAGTCTTAGCTTTAACTATGACTATTTTACTTGTGGCCAAATGTTTCCCACCTGAGATTAATGGCTGTGTGGCTAGTTACCAAGCTGGTTGCCAGATTTCACTCTAGTGGTAATACTTCCCATGGCTGATGGTAGCCAGCAGCTGTATTTCCTACTGCCTATGGCCTCCAATCTTTTGAAAGTAATGTGTCCAAGAATCTCAAAATGAATAAATCTTAAATTTGGCTCTACATTTATTTTGGTTTTATTTTTTCTTGGAAGGTTCAATCTTGAAGGTTTATGGGCTATTAAAAAAAAAAAAAAAAAACACTCTGGCCTGCCAAAATATCAACCAAGCACCAGACCACCCCACATCATGTAAACCAAGATAAACATGTAATAATTGTGATGGTGATAAATTTCTATGATAAAAAAACCTTTCTATTAAGAATGCTTTACAAAGAAGTACGAAGTTCTTGTAATAAATCTACTCTTGTAAAGCACTGCACTTCATTCATCTTGTTCTGTCAGTCATTCTTTTGTACTCTCAACTCCCATACTAGTGCTCCATTTCTCTGCAATCACTGTTATCAGCATTGAACCATACTCATTACCCCATAGTTTATTTCCATTATTTCATTGGTTTCCACAACTTACTTGTTTTCTTAATCATTCATTACATCATGCCATATTCTTGGCCAGTATATCTTCAACCATCATCAATTTTACAATGAAAAATATCCTCTTTCACCACCCAAGTCCTATTCACTTACACATGCATATATGGTGCACTCCTTTCTAGCCTATGAAAATGATCTATCAACAGTCAGATGCCTTAATCCCATAAGGGGTGGCCACAAACAAATTACTTTCATGTTGCCCTGCCCCCTGCCATTTTGCTTGCCTCCACCCAACTTACATCCCCTCTCTCATCCCTGAAAAATGGCTGGTTAGGGTTGTCTTAGCTATTGCACTGAAAGTAAATGGTGCATGAACTGAAGACTCTTATGGTAGAGACCACAGAGCATTATAGGGTGAGTTTTGGGCCCATTTCTTTTTATTGTTATTATCTTGAGGACCTATCAGTTCAAAGTTACTTTACCCTGGGAACTACTGTACGGTATGTAGTCGAGCAGCCAGGACCAGCTCAAAATGGTTTCGTACAACATCCTCAACACATTTGGTTTGTCACTTCAGGCTGCTTGGGGGAAGTCTCTGAAATACTTCTAGCCATGATGTACCACTGAATTGTGGTATCACTAAAAAATTAAGGCCAATTTTCAACCCAAGGGTTTGGCAGCCAAGGCATAAAATAAGAAATACAGATATATTTGTTGTACAGTACTTCATTGCTGATGGCAACCTATTAGTCAAATTGATGTTATGCTATGAGGTAGGTGGGGGCACTCACCATCCACTCACTCGATGTAGTGTTGCTCTCAGGTGTCTGTCCTTTCCTCCCCATCCTTTTTTCCTTCAATCTTGTCTTTCCTTCATTCTTTCTTTGTCCTCCTGCCTATGGGTGACTTTATACTCCCTCTTCTGTCTTTCTTTCCTTGTCCTTCTGCCTGTGGGTGACTCTACACTGAGTGACAAGAAACCATTTGCTATGCTGGGTGGTAACCATATAACCAAATTATGGCACGTGGTAGTTTAATAGGTAATTGCGGCACTCCAGTCGGATTGAGCCAGTGAAGGTTTATATATAAGGGATGGTTGGGGTTTATTGCTCAAGTAATGCCACTCAGGGATGAGTGAGGCTGGTCACTCTCATCTTAAATGTCAGGACCAACTTGCCTAGACCCGGGCTCCTAGGCTCCACTGTGGGGTGACATAGGATTGGATGATGGATGGATGGATGTTATGCTGATATTAGTATACAGTAGTCCCTCAATTATCCAATGTAATAGAGCCAAAGGCATGTCCAGGTAGTGGCAATGTCCGGATAATGAAGGCCCCCTATTATACCCTACCTATACCTAACCTCCATCCTACACCTAACCTCTGCTTACTTTGGCAGTGTTTTCCAGTCATTCAGGCATATTTAGACATCAAAACACACATATGAATATCAAGAATAATTCTTAACACCAAGAAAACCATGAAAAAACAAAACAAAACACTGAGAACCAAAAAACACCCTACCCACACACTACTCACATGCAGTACCCCTCCTAATTTTGGCAGAGTTTTCAAGTCATTCTGTCATATTTATACAACGAAACACACACAGCAATTCCAAAATAATTTTAAACATCAAGAAAACAATTTAAAAAAAATGAAAATGAAAACCAAAATACACCCTACCTATACACTACCGGTACTGTATGTACAATGCCCTTCCTAATTTTGGAACTGTTTTCAAGTCAATCTGCCACATTTAGACATCAAAACACACACAGGAATATACAAAGTAACACTAAACACCAAGACAACCATGCAAAAAAATAAAAAAAAATAAAAACTACCAATATGTACAGTACCCTTCCAAATTTTGTCATTTTGAGGTCATTCTGGCATACTGAGACATCAAAACACGCATGGGAATATTTATATTAATGCTAAACACCAAGAAAACAATGCATAAAAAGACAAAAATCCACAAAAAACCTGAAGACAGTTAGAAAATCACCTATCTGTCTGTAACAGAAGTGATAGCTGCCTGGGGGGGGGGGGCAAGGGATAAAATCCATGGCCAAATATGCCACCGGAAATTGGTTACATTGGTATAAATGGTATAGCATCATCTTCCCTGGTGTTTATACTATAATATAAGCTGACAGAAACAGAAAACTGATAACTGATGAGTAAAACAAAACTGCGAAGAAAATAAATGGTGTTCAAGAGTAAAACGTACCTTCATATAATTTTCCGCTATCCCAGCGCAAAATTCTGCCTGCACCTTGCAAGAGTTATGCATATGTCTAGATGCAGAATTTCATGAGCTTTCTCATGGAATTTTGATAAGACCAATAGCATTAAAGTAAATCGCCAAAAACTTTAAAAACTCACGGGTCAGTGCTTGCAGCGTGAAGGAAGGGAGGGAGTGAGAGGGGAGCCAGGAGGCATAGCAAGCAAGGCAGGGAGCATGGGAGGGTATGGAGGAGGGATGGGAAAGGGGAAGAACAAGGCTGTGGGCAAGAGGCAGACAGGAACTTTCACCTGACGTGTGGGTTGTGTTCTGTCTTACATACGCGTGTTGGCCATTGGGAAACACAACTCCCAGAGACCGGGTGACTTTGGATGTTCAGTGCTGAGGCGGATGGGGGCTTTCACCTGACTTGTGGCTTGTGATCTCTGTTAATCGTGCAGTGGCAGTTGGGAAAACTAATCCTGGTGGCCATGCGACTTTGGACATTCGGTCGGGGATGCGCAAAGACATTTTGACACACCTTGTGGGTTACAGTCGGTATTACTCGGATGCTAGAGGTTCATAGGGAGTGATCGGACCAGTGTGTGACTTTGACCATACAGTACAGGGCAGACAGACATTTAGCTCAGGTTATGGGTTACGGCCTGTTTCCTGTACATGCCTACAGCCCACCGGCCATGATACCAAATGTCTGAACATGTCGGCTGGCCGGTCGAAGCTGCTAGGGACTTTACGTCCTGATAATAGCAAGTAATTCGGATAATGGTTTAATAGAGCCAAGGTCCAGTATCTGGATAATGAACATGTCCAGGTACTGCACATCTGGATAATGAGGGATTACTGTCCTACTACTGTGTTGCAGCATAACAGTTTCTAAACATCTTGACAACAATGAAATGAGTTTCTGGGATACCTTGCCACATGTAAACATCAAGACATTCGCATCAGTGGCAAAGGAGAGGACTATTAAATCAGTCAAGGACAAGACTGATAAGTGCTGATTGAGATACCTTTGGCAGGCCCCTCATTGTCACCAAGGCCAGAAATATGAACCTTAAAAATATCCTTGGGTATGAGCTGTCACCTGTGCCTTATGCTCTGGCATATTCCAATGGCACTGAGCAAGAATGTGAAAAGTGGGCTGTTAGAAGAGATGGAGACAAAGGCCGAGCCATTGCCGACACTTCCCCTGAATGAAGAACCACTGCCAACAGCCTGTATCATAGATCCAATGGCCATGATCCATATTGTTAAATCGGGTGAAAAAACATTTGGAGAACTGGTTGACAAATACTGTGATATGTCCGCACCACTGGGGAACAATGGCTGCAACAGGGTAAATGTCGTCTTTGATCACTATGACTATCCCAGCTCTATAAAAGCTGGAGAACCCAAGTTAAAATAAACATGTCCCTCAACTTTCCCCCTATCCTTCAAAAGTGGGGATAGTGAATTGGGCAACAACTAATGCAGCCTGTATTCACCTGGGTTAATGTCCACTTGAACCTGCAGCAAAAAGAATAATAAATCTGGAATGAGTTTTCAAAGGATGATGGCAGGGAAGGGGGGGTGGGGCATGAATGTGTTGACCTTGAATGGGGGGAAGGGATGAACATGTGAACCAAGGCTAAGAGGGGTGTGACCTGAAAAAGGTTGAGAACCGCTCTGCCAAGTGGTGTGGATTTCTGTTTCTTTTTAATGTAAGGAAGAAGGCATCGTTTAGTGGGTAATTAAGGTGCTCCAATCACACTGAGCCTGTGTAAGTTTATATCCAAGGGGTGGTTGGGGTTCATTCCTCATGTAATGCCACTCAGGGATGAGTGAGGCCGGTCACTCTTACCTGTAATGTTGTGACGAACTTGCCTAGCCCCGGGCTCCTATGCTCCTCGTGGGGCAATACAGGACTGGATGATGGATGGAAGAAGACCTCAAAGGCTATAAGCCCACAAGATTGTTCCTTCCAAGAAAAAAAATAAACAACAGCCAAATTCAAGATCCGTTCAATTAGAGATGCCTAGGCACACTGTGTTTGAAAGACTGTAGGTCATAGGCAGTTCCAGAGTTGATCTGTTGCATACATGAGGGACTGGGAGTAACAGATAACCCTTGCATTCTAGAGTTAGAGAGAAAAGGGATGAGAGTTTGGTGCTAGATGGGTGCTAAGTGCACGCCGTAGTGGTGGAGGCATGGAAGCAGACAGTTCTGAGGAGCAGTAACTACTGATTTAGCAACAGAAATGAGATAAAGATGTAACAATGCAAAGAACTGACTAAGGATGAAGGGAGCTGGTAAGAGGAGAAGAGTTAATATGACAAAAAGACTCTGACTCCACCTTGCTGAGAAGACCTGTATGTCAAGAACCTTCCCACACAGAATAGTACTCTACAGAGGAGCAAATAAAATCCCTGTATAAAGTCAACTGTGCAAGGGTATAAAAAGGTACAGTGGTCTCCATCACATGGGATTAACTCCTACAGTAGGGCCTCATCTTTGAATCCCTCAAAGCCATCAAAAACCTTAGACACTTCACCATCATTGCGGGCAGAAACCAGCTCATGTGCATGATAACGATGTTTTTTAGGGGAAAAATACACAACAACAGTAGGAGTGCTGATTTTCATTTTGTAGTGACAATGCAAGATGGTTACTATATAAAAATGAAATACTGTATTACTCACACATGTGGCTCATTATGGGAGTTGCGGTCCAAGACTGCATACAGTACTGGAATCTGGTGTTGGCAGCCATCCTGTGTTGGGGTCATACATGTAAATGCAACCTCACTCTTCGATGACACTGCACACACATCATGGTATAATCTGGAATGAATAGCTGGTGTAACTACAGTAAAAACATTACATCATAAAACAAATATCTGCAAATGCAAAGTGGAACTTTAAGTTGTGATATTAAGGAACTCCATTGTGGATAAAGAAATTAATTCATGCCTGCAAAAGCAAAGTGTAACTTTAAGCTGTGATATTATGGAACTCCATTGTGGATCTATCTATCTATCTATAGCCCAACACCCTAATCTCGCAAAGGATGGCCGCAGACAAAACGCCTCCAAGTTGCTCTGTCACCCACGATTTGCCTACCCTCGCCCCAGCTCACATCCCCCTCCCTCATATACCTCTCAACTCCATCCCTCCACCTCATCCTCAGTCTTCCCCTCCCTCTCCCTCCCTTCACCCCACCTGCATACACCCTCTTAGTCAGTCTTTCATTCTCCATTCTCTCCACATGTCCAAACCACCTCAGTGTACTTCTCATCTTCTCAACCACATCCACATCCACCTCACAACATTCCTTCACTTCTTCATTCGTCAACCTGTCCCTCCATGTCACTCCACATGCTCCTCTCAAGTAACTCATTTTCACTGCTCTCACTCTTGACTTGTTACCCTCTAGCAAGGTCCATGCCTTGCTTCCATACGTCAGGGTAGGGATCACAATACTATCATGCAATGACTTCTTGACTTCCATACTCACCTCCCTATTTCTCATCACTGCTTTCAGTGAACCAACAACCTTCCTTCCCTGCTGTACCCTTTCAAGTATTTCATTCCCAAAACTTCCATCCTTACTCATCACACTACCCAAGTACTTGAATGCACTCACATTCTCCTTATCCTCACCATCCAGCCTCACTGTACATTCTGTGACTTCATTCCTTTCAAACACCATAACTTTACTCTTGTTTACATTGACTTTCAGATTCCTCCTCTTACACACTGTCCCAAATTCATTCACCAAACCTTGCAACTCCCATTCATCATCACTCAACAATACTGTATCATCAGCAAACAACAACACTGGAATCTTCCACATCTCACCCTCATTCATTAGAGCCACTCCCACATCCAATACCCTACCTTGCATCTCCTTTACAATCCCATCCATGTATATATTAAACAGCCATGGAGACATCACACAACCCTGTCTCAGTCCCACATTCAGATCAAAGAACTCACTCAGCTCACCATCCACTTGCACAGTAGCCCTAGCTCCTTCGAACATACTCTTCACAGCACTCAACAATTTCCCCTCCACTCCATATACTCTTAATACCTTCCACAATTGTTCCCTCAATAATCTGTCATAAGCTTTCTCCAAGTCCACGAGGGCAGCATACTCTTTCTTTCCCTTCTCTAGATACTTCTCCATTGTGGATAAAGAAATTAATTCATGCCTACAAAAACTTGCAGGATTAGCTAATAGGCTTTCCATCACAAAATCTTTGCAAATATCTTTATCTTTGTTGTCATATCATTATTGAGCCCACAATGACAAGTTCTGACCAAAGTAAAAATTTTTATTTTGTCATATTTTCATGTCACGGTTTCTAACAATTTAGTGCAGTTGTGCCATGTGCAATCACTTATTTTTTTTTTTTTTTTTTTACAAACCCTGGATTTACCCCAGCCTAATGCAAAAAGAATTTGGTTGATTTATCAATTACTGTTCTCGTGAAAGAAATGAACAAATGATTTTTGCATATTTTCAAGTTGCAATTTCCAAGAACTTCACATCGTCACATTGCTCAAGATCTGCAACTACGGTATTACGCATCATTATGATTTCCAACAATTTTGCACCATCATGTTGCGCATGATTTCCACAATTTCACACTGTTGAATCGCGAATGATTTCCAACAAGTTTGCACTGTCATGTTGTGCATTATTTCCACAATTTCACACTGCTGAATCGCGAATGATTTCCAACAAGTTTGCACTGTCATGTTGTGCATGATTTCCAACAATTTCACATCATCACATCACACGCGGTCAAAATTTAACTGATACTTTTCTAACCATCCCCATCAGAAGTGTAGCGACTTGGGGCTAGATTATTCAGTTGTCATTAAAGGATAACCTTTCAAAAGCCAATGAGCACCATTAGCTTGCTTGCTTGCTTACTTTTTTTTTTTTTTTTTTTTTAAGGATGAGAGAACCAAAGGCCACAAGCATTCAACCCCAATCATCCTTCAGATTTAACTTCTCTCCAATGATGTACTTCTTATATTATACACTTCTGATATATACTGAAACTGATTAACCCCTTAACCGCGGGTCGTCACTTCCATGACGCTTGGGTGCAATGGATCATACCGCGGGGCGTTGCTTTTGTGACTGTGTTGTCGTCACTTCCATGACGCTTGGGTGCAATGGATCATACCGCGGGGCGTCACTTTTGTGACTGTGTTGTTTTGAATTTGCCCGGGCTTTCAGGTGGTGACTTGTATCATCTATCAGCACTGCCAATGTCCAACAATAGTCAGAGCTGCTAATGTCATCAGTACTCTCATCCACTGTTGACAATTTAGCATTTTCCCCCATTCTAGACTCCCCTCCCTACCTCCCCTCCATTACCCTCTCATGTCATCTGCTCAGTCGCTCTACGCTACGCAAATCTTCCCCGGATTTTTCCACTGATTTCATCCATTGAAATGAGCCCTATGCCCTATTCTTATACAAAATAATATATATATATATAAAATAGGGTAATTGATAGTGCCATACACCTGGAATTGGCTAATTATCACTTGGCAACATCCAACCTGCACTCATTCACTAATTTCCTGCTTTTTTCCCCATGAAATATGCCGTATGAGCTATTCTCATAATATAAATGTACTGTATATAAGAACGGACAGGAGAAGCCTGAGTGACATTTATATTCACCTGGAACTACCTAATTTATTAAGTATTGTCTAGATTTCCTACGACTTATTTCTTAGCATATACATTAGCAGCTGACATTTCCAACTCTTGACTACTGAGATACGTATTGTACATTCAGTTCACTGTCGTCTTTCAAGGTGAAATCGCGTCGCAGTCGCGCCCCTCCATTTCTGCTGCTTTTGCACCCATTATAAAAGGCCCTGTGATCCCTACCCCTACTAAACATCGTGTGGGAAGCGGTAAAGGACTGTAGATATATATAAGTGTAATAAAGTACTAGAAATAATAAAGTGTGAGTGTGTATAAGAGTAAGAAATGACAGAATACCAGCGGCGAATTAGCGCGTGTGGGAGGCTCGTACGCACTCGTATTTTACATTGCTTTCACAGTGTTTTTTTTTTTTTTTTTTTTGGAGTATGGATTCCAAACTACTTGGAAATCATTGAATAGTGTTTCTAGTGATAATATCTGGCAGTGGTATTCATATTACGGGACGTCGGGAAGTGTAAAGTGGAGACTTAAATACCCAACTTCAGAAGTCTACACAAGTCCTACGGTAGACGACGAGTGCTAAAAAAAAAACATCCCAGGAGAAAGCTGAAGGTATGTACCATATGCATATTTGATTGATTGATTGATAAAATTTTGGCACAAGGACAGGCACTAGGACCGATGTGGTCATTCAGCGGCCAACAACAAGAACTTTTAAAAATCTATATAAAATCAGAATAAAAACATATGAATAATCTGATTACAAAAAATTAACACAGTAAAGGCTATAAGTTAATTATAATATTCTAAGACTAATAACTGATTTTTGGCAAATATTTTTAAAAAGTCAGTCGGAGCACGGATTTGCCCCGCGGGATGGGCACAGTGCGCCTCCGACAACCCCGCGGTTAAGGGGTTAATGGTATAATATTACGAAATTGTGATTTTAGAGGTACAGTAATTTTTTTTACCAAATGGGCATGGTGATTCCACCTATATTACAACAAACTCATGATCTCAGGGTAAGTAATTTTGGTACATAAGCAACACAGTTAACTGTTCCACTGTGAGTGCAAGAAGTGACTGGAAAAAGACGAAATACAGTACCTGTTTTCCCGTATTTAAGAAAGTGGCCTGGCAAAGTTTACCAATGATCTCCCCAAATAGCTGCGTTCAGTCAACTTTGCATTATCAACCACTGCTCCAACTGGATGAGTCAATGTACTCTCTATCAAAGTTATAGGATACTTAACAAAATAACCTAACCAAACCTAATCCAACCTAACCTCACTTGCGCTTGACAGCCAGCTTTCAAATTTAAATATGAACATTAGGAACTTTAAATAATGGCCAGCTACTGGCAGACATCAGTAGAATCTTTATGCATTCTAAATCCTCATTTAAAGCTTTCAAATCCCGGTCAATTTTCGGAAAACTACATTTCTCCCTCCAGGAAATCTGACACAACCACGTTCTAGACCATGTTATTCTGAATCCATTCCACTAAACATTTTTTCGGAAATGTATATTTAATGTAAAATTTGTATATAATGTTACCTTGGATCTCCCGTTTCAAACCTTCCCGTCAGTCTTCCTCCGTGCCACAGTGACTCCTGGGCATGACGTCATGGTAGTACAGCACATGCTCGCAGTCATGGCCATTGAAATTAAATCAGCCAAAAGGCAGGCCATTGAAATTAAAATCAGCCAAAAGGAGGGCCAATCAAATCATTGATAGCACCAGGAGATTTTCAAAATTTCAAACATCCCTTACTTCAGTCAGTTCCACGATGGCATCCTCTTGTAGAGGATAATATCAGGAAACTGTGAATTTCCTAAGCAGTCATGGTGTTCTGCTTTCGTCCCCGAAGTGTAAGAAGTGTGGAAATGACCTACATTATAGACAGGACCTTCATCGGTGGTACCGCAAGAATTTTATGAATTACGCTGATTCAAAGGAGTGGATGGCATATGAGTTTAGAGCACTGAGGCTAACCATTCAACCTCCAACGACGTTTAAGGTAAGGTTAGGCTAGCTTGGGTTTGGATAATGTTAGGTTAGGTTAATAATATGGGGTGGTCTGGGGGGGCTTTGCCCCCCCAGTTAGGGTATGGTATGCAGTTCAACCCATGTCCTCTGTTTCAAAAACAAAAATATTTTTTCTGGTCAAATTTAGTGTGATTTGAATGAATTTGACCTTTTTTTCGGATTTCACTTGTTGTGGAGATAGGCCTGGGTAGGCCTATCTCCAAAACGAGTGATTTCAGACAAAAATGAAGGTCTAATTCATTCAAATCACATTAAAAATTACCAGAAAAAATATTTTTGATTTCGAAATGGGAAATATAGCTTTCCAAAAATTGACCCAAATCCCCAGTAGCTGTGGTAGGCTAATCCTGGAATAACAACAAGTAACCCGTGAAGGACTCAGTTCAATAAAAAAATATGTTAAGTCAATGTCCATTTGGTATTATTTCTTATTTTACTCTTGAAACTGATTAATGGTTGAAATTATGGAATTGTGATTTTTCAGACCGCCGGGGAGAGAATTCACGGATTACATTTTTCGAAATGTTCTATAGCTGTAATACTTCGAAATTAGGACTAACAAGCAAGCTTACTTCTGGTTTAATCCTAACCTAACTACTGTCTCCCCTATAAAACATTTCGAAAAACTGAATCCGTGAAATCTAAATCCAATACGTAAAATCGACAATGGCTATATTAGTCATACACAGGTGCTACGGTGATTTGCCAGCCAAAGTTGTCCTGCCTTCCACCATCCTCCTTTTGGGGGTCAGGGAGGGGACTGGGACGCTTGTATATTCAGGCAGATCCATCTCGCGGCAATATCAGTGCTACCACATGAAGGCGTCCCTCTCCAAGATCAAAAA
>JAGKTI010022496.1:0-15232 GCA_018397915.1 Birgus latro
GTCGGTAATCGGTATAATAAATGCACAGTGTACACTAAATCTTCTTAGGAGTATCTCAATACAAATGGTAAAAAAATGTTCTGAGCTACTGCTCAGTGAAATGAATTGTGAGACAAACATGAGCCTACCCCTGTGTTCTGTGTGGGTATCTGGAGTGCTAACGCCAACGCGTTGTGATCAAAGCTCTCGTCTAGTGCAATCAGCGCCCCGTGTACACCAGACTCTATCAGGTTGTTGGCATATTCCTGCAAATACAGAAAAAATTTATTTCCTGTTAAGGCACTACCATGAGCTAAGGATTGCCATCAATCAATTTCCAGCGTTGCAACTTACTTTACAACTTCCTCATTCCTCTCCAAAGACCTGAAAGTATGCTTCTTTCTCATGCTCTTTTGTTGTGGCTTTCATACTGATACAACACAAAAAAGCTTCACATAACACTATTCATCACCACAGCTAGCAAGAAACTTTTGTTTATAATTAATACAGGGTAACACTGTCATATCATATGCATTTTGCTATCTACTGCCCAGTATACTGTAATGGAGAGCCTAGACAACAACTAATGGCCTCATATATACTGTAAGTCTACATATGAATGTGCTGCAAAATACAGTACACACATTTTTCCACCTACCTGGTGCTGTGAACTGGGGGAGCAGGCAGATTAGCTTTATTGGTATCAATGAAATTTAAAGTGACACTATTTCTTTAAATTACCTAAGAATTAATGGCAAACAAGAGCATTCTAAAAGAAGTCAAATAATAAAGATTTACTATATTGTACTCACCTACATCTCTCCATCATGCTCCAAGTTTATCTCTCCTTCTGACCACTCCATTCTCATATACAATACTCTCTTATTTAATCTGTCACTATCTGTTCATTCCATACTTCATAATGAAATGATGCACGAGAAGGAAACCATTTGAACAAATAAATGAAGCTTATGAAGCCAAAACATCTGACTTAACAACATACTCTACCTTTTTACACAACTACAATACTCACTGGCACACTGTATACCAAACAGCTGTCTGTCTGAGATATAACCACTAGTAAGAAAAATGTAAGAAATTTAGTATTATAACCACTAATGGAGGTTCCTCTGAGTTTCATGAACTAGTATTCTGTGGTGTGATTTTAGTGTGCAGTATGACATGACAGTCAGACTCATGAGGAGTACATTCGCCAATTTAATCAACTACAGCATATTGTACTTACATTAAAGTTTGCACAGACAGTGACAAAGACTTTAACATCCTTTTTTATACAACCAACACACAGACACACAGACACACACACACACACACACACACACACACACACACAGGGGGAGGTATAGTGATATTAACCTGTAATAACCTAAGTAAAGAATATAGAAATTGAAAATACCTAGGCTGAACCTTTGGGAGTTGTACTAGAGGACAGTTATGGAGAAAAAATGAATGTAATAGTTTTTTATATGCCACTCAAAACTGGGGCATGGACAAAGGAAGATTTCAAACCGTTAATAAGAGAATCCATTATTAGGCCAAAAATGTTAATTGAACTGAACGAAGAAACAGAATAATATTAATGGGAGATTTTAACTGTAGAGAAGTTGATTAGGAAAGTATGGATGCTGGGAACAATGAAGAATCATGGGGAAATAAATTAATGGAATTGATGATGGAAAACATGTTAACCCAGTTGATCAAAGAAAACACAAGAATTAGGAGTGACGATGAACCATCCAGGCTCGACCTAGTATTCACAAAGGACCCAAATGATGTGAGAAACATAACCTACCATTGCCCCTTTGGTAAAAGTGATCATCTGGTAATTGAGATGGACGTGGTAGGAGTGAGGGAAAGAGAAAGAGATGAAAAACTCAGAGAAAATAGATACAATTATGGGAAGGCAGACTTTGCTTCCCTGAGGAACTTTTTCCAAAATGTAAAATGGAGTAAAATGAATATGATCACAAATGTTGATGAGAAATATGAGTTTTTGACAGAAGTATATAAAACAGGAGTTACTAAGTATGTCCCAAAATTTTCTGCAGCTATGGAAAGGAAGAAAGAATGGTTTAACAACAGATGTAGGATGGCACAAGAGGCAAGAAAAAAAGCATGGAATAAAGTGAGAAGAAGGTATAGTGAAAGGGCTTGGGAGGAGTACAAGCAGGTAAGAAATGAATATGTAAGGGTACGGAGAGAAGAGGAAAGGAAATTTGAAAAAGATATTGTATTTAACTGTAAAAAAGGGCTGAAACTATTTTATAGGTTTGTAAATGGCAAAATGAAAGTTAAGGACAGTATAATACGACTGAGGGATGGAGATGAAACATACGAAAGAAAGGAAGACTTGTGTGAAATAATGAACAACAAGCTGCAGTCAGTTTATGTATTGGAAGACGAATTTAGGAAGCCTGAAATGGAACCCAGGCTGATGAGAATGGAAATTTTCTTTAAATTGTCCTGTTTAGTGCCAATTCCGGTTGACTGGCTCGCGGATAATCGATATTCTACTGTACAACTGTTTTTGTAAACATGACTCTTCAGGTATGAAACTGAAACCAACCAATCACGCGGCAAGAGTGCGCAGGTGCCACACTCACGAAAGTGGATCATCAGATGGATAAAAATGAGTATAGGTAAACACATACACACACACATGATGATCTATGCAGGCATGGAGGATACAACTTTGGAAAAGCAAACTTTACAGGACTGAGGATAATTTTTCAAAGAAGTGGTTTGGCAAAAATTCTGGGAAACAAGAGAGATACTGAAGTGGGATATCTTTCTAGACTTCTATACTATGGATGTGGAAATGTATGTGCCAAAAGTTAGTGAAAAAGAGAACTGGAGGAATGCTTGGTTTTATAAAAGGTGTATGATAGCAAAAAAAAGAAAGTGATAAGGCATGGAACAAATGAAGAAAGAAAGGTAATGACAGAACAAAGGAAGAATATAAAAGAACTAGAAATGAATATACAAGAATACGTAGAGAGAAAGAAAGAAAGTTCGAAAAAGGTACTGTTGGCAAATATAAGGAAGATCATAAATTGTTTTACAGGTTTGTTAATGGCAAACTGAAACAAAACTGAAAGTAGAAGGAAAAGTCTATAAAATGCGGTTATGCAAGCTGAAATAATGAATAAATGCTTCCAATCAGTCTTCACTAGAGAATGTGATTTTGTGGGGGAGGAGGGAGTGACTAGAAATGTAGTGTTAAAAGATGTAAAAGTTGAAGTGCAAGAAATTTACATATTACTGGAAACTCAAGACATGATGAAGGTCCCTGGACCAGACGGGATCTCTATTTGGATACTAAAAGAAAGCAGAGAACAACTGGCGGTCAAGATTCACAGTTTAATTGTATGTTCTCTGGAAGAGGGGAAAGTGCCTTGGGAATGGAACAGGGCCAATGTGGTACCAATTTACAAGGAGGGGAACAAGGAAGAACCCCTGAATTACAGACCAGTGTCCCTGACCTGCGTGGTCACAATATTGTGCGAGAGAATCCTGAAAGACAGATGGATAAAAATATCTGGAGGAGATGGACATTTTGGCAGAAAGTCAGTTTGGATTCGAAGGTGGAAGGTCATGTATTTCCAACTTGTTGAGCTTCTACTCAAGGGCAATAGAAATGCTACAGGAGAGAGATAGTTGGGTGGATTGTGTGTATTTAGATTTGGAGAAAGGCTGGACAATGTGCCCCACAAGTGGCTATTGTGGCAATTGGAACACACAGGAGGACTGAAGGGGAACATATTAGAGTGGATGAGAGACTTCTTGAGAGACAGACAAATGAGGACAGTAATAAAAGACAGGATGTCTGGATGGAGGGAAGTAACAAGTGGAATCCCACAGGGCTCGGTGTTAGCACCCATAATATTCTTGATTTATGAAAACGATATGTAGATGCAATGAGCTGTTATGCAAGTCTGGTTGCTGACGATGCAAAGACCATGAGGAGAGTGGAAGCTGAAGAAGACTGTAAAATGCTGCAGGAGGACCTGGATAGGATTCATGATTGGAGCCAGGTGTGGGAAATGATATTCAATACAAAAAAATGTAAAATATTGGAAATGGGTAAAAGTACCAAGTGACGATCACTGAATCATTTGATGGGTGATGAACTAATCACAAAAGCGAGAGAAGAGAAGGACTTGGGAGTGCTGGTCCAGGATAATTTGTCACCTGAAAAGACATATAATCTCTTGACTAACATAATCTCTTGACTAACATAAGAGTAGCATTTCATTACATGGATGAGATGTTGAAAAAATTGATAGTGGCCATGATCTGCCCCAGGTTGGAATATGCGGTAGTAGTGTGGCCCCCACATAAAAAGAAAGATATAAACAAGACTGAGAGAATACAAAGAACAGCAACCAAGACGGTCCCTAGCGTGGCAGATCTATCATACAGGGAAAGGCTGTAAAAACTAGACCTGCCTTCCTTAGAAGAAAGGAGAGAGAGGGGTGACATGATTGCAGTGTTCAGGGCCAGGATGGGAGTAAAAAAGATTAACAGAGAAGCTCTGTTTGTATGGGATGGGAGAGTAACAAAAGGGCTTGGAATGAAACTGAAAAAGCCAAGTTGCTTGAAGGATATCAAGCAATATAGTTTTCCATATAAATGCACAGACCTGTGGAACAGCCTAGACAAAAAGATCGTCCAGTCTAAAAAATTAAACGAGTTCAAAGCAAAATCTGACTTATCAAGAAACTGAGACGGGACCCCACGGGCGTAGCTCATTTCCTGTATATCACACCTAGGTAAATACAACTAGGTAAATATACACACAAACACAACAGAATGTCTGTGTCATCCACTGTCATCAAAATAAAAAACCAGATCCATACAGTACTATCCTTTGCACAGCACAGAGACCTGAGACTAGACTAACACAGTCCACAACAATAATGGATAACTGACTGACCTACGTCAATGATGGCATTACATGAATGAATAATTTACAACCACCTTTTTTTACCTTTTCCCCTCAAAGATGTAATTTTCATTTCATTCCTGCAACTATCAAATGATTTTACTTTACTTTGGAGAATGCCCTAGCAGTGGATGGATTACTGAATCCTGCATCTAACCCCTCCTCATAAAAACTCCTGTCCAACTTGCACATATCTACCTGGAAAAAGCAAGAACCATAAAACTAAACAGATATTTGATGATCTACTGGGTTAAGGCACCCCAACTGGATGTGGACCATAAATATTTACATCTAAGGGGTGGTTGGGGTTTACTGCTCACATAATACAAGTAACAAGGTGAGCAACCGATTATGCATATTCTCGTTGGTTAAGGATGCCCCCTAACACCTCTTCCTAAGCAATTTGTTTGCTTAGTAAACCATGCTCTTGTCTTTTGTGCTAAATCATTCTAATATATATATGCTCTACAGAAATGATATACAGCAGGATATTAATATGCCATAACCAAAACTGACTGCTAAGGAAAAGGTGTTAGGGAGCCTCTTTACCCCCAACGAGAATACAAACCTTAGTCTTCTTTACTGGGACTGAGAAGCCTAGCCCCAGGCCCCTACACTCCTGATACAGTAATGAAGAACTGCATAACAAACAGACAGACTGACAAACACAGATGGATAGATAGATAGATATAAATAGAAAGACAGATAGACAAGACAGACAGATAGAAAGATAGATAGACTGACAAACAGATTGACTGATTGCTTGATACAGCCAAACAGATACCGTAGATAGATAAAACAAAAAAGATAAACAGACAGATAATGTAGATGGACGAAGATACTGTATAGTAGACAGATTTTTTTTTTTTTTTTATGTGTCCGACTCTGGGCATAGGCTTCACAGCCTGCTATCAAGGCCCAGTCGTCCTCCTACAATCTACATGTCACCACTTCGGCGCTTAACACCCACCGTCCATATTGAATACATGCTAGGGCTGTCTCATACAGGACTGGTGTATTGGTATTAGCGGGGTCATTTTTACGACATGTCGGCAGGTCTTCTGGTAGATCAGTAAAGCCTGATTTAATGAAATTCAAATCCTTAAACTGTTCCCTGCACCAGCGAGGATTCGAACCTGGGTCCCACGGGACCGCAAGCCAACTCTCTACCGATCGAGCTACCGCCTCCCCTATAACAAGAACAAATGATATCATACATCCCTGAAGTGAAATGGTTAACTGTAACAAAGTACTGCACACCTTAAGTCCTATATACGTTATCCACTTGATGACCCTGTCGTTAGTCCAGACAAGTACATCAGTAGCCTCATCCTCACTCCCTCGTCTCCGCTCCTCCAAAGCCACGCGGTCATAGTTCACCTTTTTCAGGGCTGTGATGCCATACTGCAGCGACGTCCTGATCATACACACACAAAAAAGGGGAGTTATTATAAAACAGTAACTTCTCATTTTAAGTCACCATCAGAGCAATGATGCAATAAAGCAGTGACAGTGTCATCACAAACAAAAATTTTGGTTATTATAAACATTAACTCCTTGTTTTACTGCACAGTTCATGATTCACCTTCAAACCTGTGATGCCAAACTGCAGTGACATTCAGATCTCAAACAATAATTCAAGGGCTGTGTTTATAAACTCTCCTATATTCTTCAGCTGTGTTAGTAGGTACTCATGTATACATTTATATCAACTCACAGAGTCTGAAACACTTCACAATTAAATCAGTGAAGAGATGTGGGAAATCATTGTTAAAAAAAGAGAGAGAGAGAGCGAGAGAGTGCCCTGTGGAAAGGGTAATGAAAAGGGATCTATGCCATCTCAATGCAGTTCACTGTGAATTACACAGCCAAATTCATAAGTACTTCATATAACACAGCTTGCACTATAATGGGTTTGTACTTCTCTGAGAAAGCTAGATCATTTCCACAACTTTCATACCGTCACGGGTACGTGAATTTGATGAGCCTTAATTGAGGTAAGAACATCCTTACTTACTAGTCAGACTGACCCCCCAGTCTGACTACTCTTGGCCATAAAATGAGCTGGCATAGGTTAGAAATCTTCTCCAGGTTAGAAAAAATATGTCCAAACCAATGAAGTTTTGTACAAAGATGGTAAACTAGGATGATCTCAAAGTTCATGTCAACCATCTTGACCATTTCTTATACACATATGCCTACTAAATTAGTTCTTGTTATAAGTTACATTTTTAAGCATTCTTCTATATAATTAAATTCTAATAATAATCTACCTATCTATTTTCAGATGTCTTAATCCAGTAAGAGGTGGCCACAAAACAAATCATCTTTATGTTGCCCTGACCCTCTGCCATTGCATTGCCCTCCCCTCAGCTCACACCCCCCCCTCTCTCATATACCTCTCCACTCCATCCCTCCACCTCATCCTTGGCCTCCCCCTTCTTCTCCCCCCCTCCACTTCACTCACATACACTCTCTTCCTTAGTCTCTCGCTCTCCATCCTCTCCACATGGCCTAACCACCTCAATGTATTTCTCCTAACGCTCTGTATCACATTAACACCATCACCCTCCTTCACTTCCTCATTTGTCGATCTGTCTCTCCACGTTAACTACACATGCTCCTCTCAAATAACTCATTTCCACTGCCCTCACTCTTGACTTGTGTCCTTCCAACAAAATCCAAACTTCACTTCCATACATTAGAGTTGGTGTCACAATACTATCATGCAGTGACTTTTTTTTTACTTCCCTGCTCACTTCCCTATTTCTTAACACTACTTTCAAAGAACCAGCCACCTTTCTTCCTTGCTGTACTCTTTCAAGCAATTCATCCTCCAAACTTCCATCCTTACTTATCACACTACCGAAGTACTTAAATGCACTCACATTTTCCATTTCCTCATCATCCAACCTTACTGTACATTCAGTGACTTAATTTCTCACAAAGACCATAAATTTACTCTTCTCTACATTCACCTTTAGATTCCATTCTTACACACTCTCCCAAACTCATTCACCAAGCCTTGTGGTTCCCCTTTGTCTTCACTATGCAATACAGTATCACCCGCAAACAACAGTACTGGAAGTTTCCAAACGCTGCCCTCGCTCATTACAGCTTACAGCTGCTCCAAAATAAACTGCTCTACCTTATATCTCTTTTACAACCCCATCCATGAACAACCATGTAGACATGACACATCCCTGTTTCAATACAACATTCAGATAGAAAAATTCATTCAGTTCACTATCCACATGCTCTGCAGCCTAATTAGCATCCTCATGCATACTCTTCACAGTGTCCAATGACTTCCCATTTACTCCATATACTCTTAGTACTTTCCACATTCCTTGTCTATCCACTCTGTCATATGCTTTCTCCAAATCCAAAGGCCACATACAACTTCTTTACCTTCTCTAGAAACTTTTCCACTAAGTCCTAGGGATGAATATCTGATCTACACAACCTCTTCCTTTCCTAAAACCTCCCTGTTCTTCTCAAACTAAATCCTCTGTTATTTCCCTAACTCTGTCAATAAGTATTCTGCCATACACTTAGCCTATTACACTAAGAAGACTAATGCCCCTATGATTACCACACACTTCTTGCTGCTCACTTTGTTTCTCGTGTCAATAGGGTTACTCCAGTTGATGAGCGTAAAATGATGGTGGGAGTGAAGCACTCCTTGGGCTTCATCTCTCTTTTTTGCAGTGTACGCTCCAACTGAGGTAAGTGATCTTGAAAAGAAAGAGCTATTCTACACCAAACTTGACCTTGTTGTGGAACAGTGCTCCTCATAGGATACACTCCTGGATTTAGGCAACTTTAATGTGGTTACTGGCACTGCCAGGGAGGGCTTCAGAGACTGTGTAGGTCCCCATGGCTCTGGAACCAGGAATTCCAATAGTTCTTACCTCCAGGATTTTGCAAAATCCCGTACGTTAAGAATTGCTGGATCCTGGTTCCAGCAGCCAAGTCTTCACTGCTGGACTTGGTATTCCAATACCAGAGGAGTTGCTAAGGAGACTGATCACATTCTTGTTGATACTTACTGGAGGACCCTTCAGAACTGCAGGGTTTTCAGGAGTGCAGAGTCCTTTGTTACTGATCACAGACTTGCTGTTCCTACTCTAGGGCTACAAATCAAAACTGAGAGATTCTCAAAATGCCATCAAAAAAGGTTCCACCTTGAGAAACTCTGGGATGAGGAGTGTGCACACAGGTATGCGCAGTGGCAGTCTAAAATCGGTTTGAAGTGCTCAGAACTGTTGAGGATCCTGTTGAAGGATGGGATAAGTATGTTACCCTGGCAGCAGCTGATAAGTGTACTGAAGACCACCCAATTTCAAGGAGGGGATTCATCTCGCGGTGGCCGCTGACTACAACTGAGGAGAGTCGCACTGCCAGACATGCTGGGGATTGGGAACAGCACAGACTTCCGTCTCAATGGGCATGAGTTTCACTGAGAAGGGACAAGGAGAGGCATGTCAGGGAAATCGCTGAGGAGGTGGATGGCCATTTTCATGCAAATGATCTTGAACCTGCCTACTGACCCCTGAAGACACTCCACTCCAGACCTCCAGACCAACCTCTCAGGTTAACTCTGTCTGGACAGCAGATGGACAGCTCGTGTCAGTGGCAAGTGATTGTAGAGCTCGTTGGGCTGAGTACACTGAGCAGCTGTATATGGCTGAACCTCCCAGTGGTGAGTTTCCGTCAGCTGGTGTACAACCACTGACTGATGTCCCACCAACTGACGAAGCCATGCCTTCTCTTGATGCAATCAAGAAGGCAGTGGCTAGGTTGAAAAGTGGTAGAGCTGCTGGTGTTTGTGACATCCCAGCAGAACTGATCAAACCCAGGAACAAAGCCATGATCAGGGGATTACGTGCAGTCATGGAAGCTGTTTGGCAGACTGGTATCATTCCTCTTGACTGGACAAAAGGTTTGGTCACCCCTATCTGGAAAGGATAAGGAGACCAGTGTGATGGTAGTAAGTACCGTGGTATTACAGTGCTTTGTGTGCCCGGCAAAGTTCTTGCTCATATTCTCCTGATGCATATCTGAGACCATTTATTAATGTTTCAGAGGCCTGAACAATTCGGATTCACATCAAAGAAGTCTACTGTTGACCACATCATAGCTCTTCGAGTTCTTGTGGAACACCGTCTTGAGTTTCAACAAGGTCTGCTAGCAGTCTATGTGGATCTCAAGAAGACATTTGACGCAACAAATTGGGAGGTACTATGGGAACTCCTGCGACTCCATGGGATCCCCGCAGGGATAATCCGAATGACTGCTGGCTTGTACTCAAACAGTGAGAATGCAGTCAAGTGTTGGGGGGGGAACATCTATCTTCTTCTCAATAAGTTGTGGTGTAAAACAGAGATTGCCCTCACACTTTTCAATACGTATGTGGTTTGGATACTAGACCGGGTTGTTTGTTGACGTCACTGTGGGGTATCAATTGGCCATTTCAGAGTTACCAACCTTGACTTTGCTGATGATGCAGTTATCCTAGTGGAGTTGCACGAGATACTACTGAGTGCCCACGAGGAATTTCACGAGAATGCAAAGCCATCAGGTTTACAGGTCTCTAGGGCCAAGACCAAGGTCCAGGTATTTGGTGGTTTGTTGGGTGAAGCAGTTCAGAGTGTCCAAGCATGTGGTGAGGATTTAGATACCTTGAAAAGATTCACTTACCTTGGATGTGTGGTCCATAACAACAGTAGATCAGACAGTGAAAGATCTCATCACGTTGGTCTGACCTATGGGATATGGATTCACTCAATTCGGGTATGTGGCGCTGTTGTTATTTGTGTAGAAGGACAAGAGTTCGCATCTTCAAGGTACTTGTGCTCCCTATCTTAATTTATGGCTGTAAGACATGGACACTAAACAGTGACTTGAAGCAGTGAACTGATTCTTTTGGTACTAAGTACCTTTGCAGGATCATGGGATGTCGCTGGTACAACCGGATGAGTAACAAGAAACTATTCATTAAGACTGAATTGAGACCTATTACCCACATAATACAACAACGCCGACTCCAGCTATATGGGCACATGGCCCACTTTCCTGAGGTTCACCCTGCTCACAGGGTAATCTCTGAATGAGTTAACCCAGGGTGGAGGAGGCCAAGAGGAAGGCCACATAACTCATGGCTGGAGCAGGTCGATCACTCCTGTCAGGAGATACTTAAAGGGGGAGGAGTCGCTGCCTGAAGGCCTGCACAGAGACCCCCGTGGGTGGGGAGAGAGGGTGAGAGAGGCTATGCGGCCTGCGGCGTTTGCCCCTTCTTGATTCTTTGTACAGGGGAGTAATTAAGGAGCTGCATGTAGAAAGAGCCCAACGCGCCACCCATGGCCAAACCCGTTTTATTGCATATAACACTACAGTATTTATACCCTTCCTCTATGCGCTGGGCTTGGATGAAAGACCCTTGCTCCACTCAAAGTATGGTTCAAAGTCCATACAAAACAACATGTGTGAAATGACTTTATAGGCTGGGTGGTGGTTGTCCCAGGCAGCCTGCATATAGACAGGGTTCAACATCCCGTCAACTCAGTGAGCGGCGCAGAGGGTAGGGGGTGGGAGGGTGGTGATGGGGAGGTGACGTCATGCTTGGCGGGACTCATACGCCAATCAGCAGGCTGCTCGCAAACACATCCCCGCTTTCACCCAATCATCGCCCGGGATAGAGCCTGGATGTTATTATTAGTGTCACCCACCACCACCTCCCCATTCATGACTTCCCTGTTGATGACTTCCTTCCGTACTGAGTAAGTGTTGGCTTTAGTAATACTTTTGTTGAATATACACAGATACAGGGAGAATGCGAGAGAATGAAGGACACTAACAACAGGAATGTCATGTTGTTATTCATGTAATGCTTACTATTATCATTATTATTATTATAAGACTAGTATTGCCTTATTATTATTGTGTTTGTTATGTTGAATACAGAGTGACTGTGAAAGCATTAATGATGAATGAACTGACAGTGACAGAGGGAGAATGGGAGAAAATGAGGGATAAGACCACCACTGTCTTACTACTCTGATTATTATCATTATTATTATTATTATTATTAATATGTTTTAAACCCATATTATTATGCATATGAACATGTACCACCATTTATGAACCAATATTGTGCCAGAAAATGCACACAAAGTTCAGTAATAGCAGATGGGAACAATTTGGAATTTATTACAGTAACCTCTCTACTCTCCGGACAACCACTACCCGATTACACCACTGTTCGGACATCGTAGACTGATGTTTGAAACCCCAAAATGCCAAAAAATTGAAAGGGGGGGGAAATCCGATTTTTTTCGACCTGTGGCACAAAAGAGGAAAGCATATAATGAGTGGATGAGAAACAGGGGTGACGAAGCTGAGAGACGGACGAGAGAGTTATATGTCGTGAGGAGGAGAGAGGTGAAAAGATTAGTAAGAGAGAGTAAGAAGAGAGTGGATGAGGAATTTGGAAGGAATTTGAGTGCAAAATGGAGGGAATATAAGAAAATGTTCTGGAAGGAGGTAAAGAGAGCTAGACAGGGTGCCAACGAAGTCAGTGGGGGTGTGAAAGATAAAAATGGTAGATTACTAGTGGAGAAGGGAGAAAAAGTAAACAGATGGAGAGAACACTTTAATAAACTGTTGAACATAAAGAATGAAAGTAATGCAAGTATAAAAGGCTGGGGAATGGCAGGGAGAAGGAGGGTTGTGAGAAGAGTGGAAGAAATCACCAAGATGGAAGTGGTGGAAGCAATGAAGAAAGTTAAAATGGGGAAAGCCCAAGGAATTGGTGGAGTGTGTGGTGAAATGCTGAAGCATGGGGGAGAGATAGTAATAGAATGGATGTGGAAGGTGTGCAGATTGGCTTGGGAGGAGGGTAGAGTCCCGGAGGATTGGAAGTCAGGTATAATTATTACTCTGTACAAAGGAAAAGGGGAAAAAGCAGTATGTGGTAATCATAGGGGCATTTGCCTTTTCAGTGTAATAGGAAAAGTATATGGTAGGATACTTATTGACAGAGTTAGGGAAATTACTGAGGAATTAGTTGGAGAAGGGAAGAGGTTGTGTAGACCAGATATTCATTCTTAGATCCTTAGTGGAAAAGTTTCTAGAGAAGGGCAAGAAGTTGTATGCAGCCTTCAAGGATCTGGAGAAAGCATATGACAAGGTGGATAGACAAGGTTTGTGGAAGGTATTAAGAATATATGGAGTGGATGGGAAGTTGTTGAAGGCAGTGAAGAGTATGTATGAGGGTGCTAAGGCTGCAGTGCGTGTGGATGGCAAACTGAGTGAATCTTTCCATTTGAAGGTTGGATTGAAACAAGGATGTGTCATGTCTCCATGGTTGTTCAATCTGTACATGGATGGGGTTATAAAAGAGATACAAGGTCGGGCAGTGGATGTTGGAGCGGCCCTAGTGAGAGAGGGCAGTGTTTGGAAACTCCCTGTACTGTAGTTTGCAGATGATACTGTGTTGTTGAGCGAAGACGAAGGGGAGCTGCAAGGCTTGGTAGATGAGTTTGGGAGAGTGTGTAAGAAACGGAATCTAAAGGTGAATGTAGGGAAGAGTAAAGTGATGGTCTTCGAGAGAAGTGAAGCCAGTGAATGTACAGTGAGACTGGATGGGGAGGATATGGAGAATGTGAGTGAATTTAAGTACTTGGGCAGAGTGATGAGTAAGGATGGAAGTCTGGAGGGTGATGTGCTCGAAAGGGTGCAGCAGGGAAGGAAGGTTGCTGGTTCATTGAAAGCAGTGATAAGAAACAGGGAGGTGAGCATGGAATTGAAGAAGTTGTTACATGACAGTATTGTGATACCAACTCTAACATATGGAAGTGAAGCTTGGACCCTGTTGGAAGGACAAAAGTCAAGAGTGAGAGCAGTGGAAATGAGTTATTTGAGAGGAGCATGTGGAGCCACATGGAGAGACAGACTAACAAATGAGGAAGTGAAGAAGCATTGTGGTGTGGTTGAGGACATGATGGGAAGCGTTAGGAGAAACACGTTAAGGTGGTTTGGGCATGTGGAGAGGATGGAGAGTGAAAGACTGACGAGGAGAGTGTATGTGAATGAGGTGGAGGGGGTGAGAGGGAGGGGGAGGCCGAGGATGAGATGGAGGGATGGAGTGAAGAGGTATATGAGAGAAGGGGGTGTGAGTTGGGAGCGTGGTAACGAAATGGCAGGGGACAGAGTGACATGGAGGCGATTTGTTTGTGGCCACCCCGTGCGGGATTGAGGCGTCTGGCAATAGATAGATAGACAGAAGTTTGAATTTGGCGTGCGGCGTCGAACAGCTGTGTTTACATTCCATTCCCACCGTCGTCTCCCCCTCCCGCCACTCCGAGAGTTGTCTCTGAACTACCGTGAGTTTTTCTTTAAACAGTCATAATTCACAGTGCTAAGGATTAAGTGCAGTTCAACAATGGATTACTGTACATGCTTCAAGAGCATTTTCACCACTGTCAGAGCTTTAGAGGTGAGGTAAACAACCACCATGGACATGTAAGTACAGTACACTGTCAACTGCCAAATATTTTCCATAATCACTTCTAAATCCTCATTCTCTCGTTACATTTTATTTACTTCATGCTTTGTGTTCTATATTTGAGCGCATAGGCTGTGAAAAACATGATTTTCTCAGTGATTACCACGTCTCTTTCATACGTTCACTATCTAGTCAACTGGTGAACATATTTGCCCTACTCACCTCTAAATCATAATTTTTCTGGTTACATTTTATTTACTTCATGCTTTGTGTCCCATGTTTGAGTACACAGGCTGTGAAAAAGGTGATTTTCTCAGTGATTACCATGTCTCTTACTTATGTTCACTATCTAGTCAACTGGTGAACATAATTGCCCTACTCACCTCTAAACCATCATTTTCTGGTAACAATTTATTTATTTCATGTTTTGTATCCCATATTTTAGTGCATACAATGTGAGAAAGGGTGATTTTCTTAGTGACTACAATGTTTCTTACATATGTTCACTATCTGGTCAACTGGTGAACACCTCTGCCTTACTCACCTCAAAATCATCATTTCTTGGTTAAAATTCAATTAACTCATGCTTTGTGTCCTTTATCTATGTGAATGGGGTCTTAAATAAGTGCTATGCATGTTCAGTAGGGAGGTAGGTAGGTGGTTTTCTTATTTAGGTTAGGTTAAGTTAGGATCAGGAATGATTGGTGATGGAGCTTCAGGGCCACTATCCGGACAAGACCACTTTCCGGTCATGCCTTTGCCTCTATTACAACGGATAG
>JAGKTI010022497.1:0-15232 GCA_018397915.1 Birgus latro
TTTGATTTGGCTATACATTAATTGCAATAAATGTATTCAGAGTATTAATAGCAAAATCACCTAGATTGGTCTACTGCCACTTGAGTAGATTTCATTGGCTCATGACCTTTGTATATCACCTGACCTCGATATGGTTAATAGCTACCAGCAAAGGGGAAAAATGAGGTTTATAGTTAAAGCATTGATATTTGGAGCCCGAAGATTTTTACAGACAGATACACAGACAGGCACTGACAGACAGATACTACCCAAAATATTACCTACCAGTTCACACATGACAAAAATCCAGTTCGAATGTGTTCTAACCTTTCACACACTAATAAGCCCAATAAAATGTCCTCATTACGGTCCTTGAATTAAAAATATTTGGTTGCATGAATTTTGGATTGACAGTACTGATATACTGTTGTCTACGATAATTTATACACCGTCATACACGTTATTAATGTCATTACAGATGACCATTGCGGCCACGACCCATTTGGTGGTGCTGCTCCAGTTTTATTTCCAAGGCCAATACGAAATAGTCGCTCCACCTGCATATTCTTCCCAACACGTGTAATGTTTTCTGCTGTGCACCAAAGACCACAAATGCTGATGTGTCCTGCGTGCAATGGTCAAGACTCATGTTGGGCGCCTCTCATGACTTACAATTATCACAAGACGCTTAACAGCACTAAAGGAGGACACGTTAACCCGTCGATTCTGAGACGTCTGGTGAAGGTGAATATCGTCCAGCTTCAGCCAGGAACGAAATAAGGAAACCACTGTTTGTCCCGTATTCTCGTTGGTTAAAGAACTTCCCTATTACCTCTTCCTTAGCGATTTATTTTCCTGATTACCCATCAGTATCATCTCATTTGCCTCTTATATCCTTTTAGTGTCGACATAGACTACACTAGTATCACAAGAATATCGTTGCGGAATTTAAAAAAAAATAAACCGGTAAGGAAGAGGTGTTAGTAATCTTCCTACTCGCACGAGAATACTGCCCATAGTCTGAATAGAAGGTTGCCACTAAGCTCTTCTTTCTGAAATATTTCTTTCATGATAAAAAACTGGGTATTAAGACTTTAGTTTTTTTTTAAAGAAATCCTGTTGCTAATGGTTTTAAGTGAAAAAGTTTTCATGCTATAAGCAAAAAATATAATGCTCTTACTCTTTTGGCCTCCTTGCTTGTCTAGCTATTGGGAAAGGAACTGAGAATGACCCTCCATATATCCAGGCACTGAACAAATACAGGTGTAACAATCTGGTAACTTACAAACAATATTCTTCAAAAACGGGAAATCTATTAGATGTGCTGTATAAGATGCAAACTTTTTCTCTTGACAGTTTTGGTTTTCAAACAAGGGACACATTTGGGTAATGTATTCAATCTCCTCTTTTTTATTTATTTATTTATCTTTTGGGGGGTACAGAGAAATCCCTGGTATGTTCAGATATCTACGATTTATTATTATTACCATATTTATTATTATTATTATTTCAACATTTTTGAGAATTCTCACTTATATATATGTAAATAAATGGTGCTTAATAATTACACGCAAGCAATATTTACAAGTGTATCAGTACTAGAAAGTGGAAATAAACATCCGAAAATGTTTCAATTATACATGTTTTACTATACCTACAGGACAAACAACGGTGGCTAGGTTCCCAAGGCTGGACATTCATAACTGTACTGCACGGGGGATGGGGTAAGGGTGGGGGCAGGGTGAGGGACAGACTTAAAACTTTAAAAATAAGAAGACATCACTTTTGCCATTTCCCTTTGGTGAGGTAAATTTTCACAGTTGAAGATTGCACACAGTCTACTGTATACTGCTATTACTCTGACCTGACGTCAAACTGCCATCTCTCCATCTTGATTCATGAGCTGTTACAATAAATTATATTTAGTGCTGTGGAAAGGATGTAGAGTTGTAGTTTGTCCTTTGTACGATCGCCCAAAGAAGTGATGACCCGATTCCCAGTACCTTTCGCTCAAAATGTGGTATCTGGCAAGTGCCGCAGTCTAGTTATATTTCTTATATTGCACACCGGAAAGAGCAGTATTTAGGTAGACAACACCAAAACGTAATATATAAGTGTTTTTACCGTGTATATCTCGCATTACAGAAGAGGAAACCACAATATACAAAATTGAGGCTTAGTGGTACAAGAGAATGTGAAACGCACAGCCTATCGCTCTACGGTTTCTGGGTTAAAATGCGGAGAAGCTCACGTGATATATATATTTTACATTCTGAATCAAAAATACTGAAGAAATAATGTCCCATAACATAAATCATACAAATAATGGTAATGTCGGAATCACGAACGCCATCTACTCGGAAAAATACACATCTAACAAGATATTACTATCCAGATTTAAAGCTCTATGCGGGATGTTTACACTGGAGAACCCTTGAGGCCGTGAGTGCTGTAGCAAGATGGATCGTCAACACGATGCAATAACTTATCAGTGCAAGCAGATTATTGCTCTTTATTTAGCAAATATTCCAGCAAGACAGATCTCCCGGCAACTTAACATCGAGGAGGACAGTTAACGGATAGATAAACGATATAGACAGAGGTAGACCGAAGAAAATTTGCCAAATAGAGCCCCTCCTAGCACAAGACCAAGACAGACAAATTATTGCATGTGCCCAAGAACAACCCCTACCCACCTGTGCTGCTATCAAGAAGCAAATTAATCTGCCGGTATTCAGTTAATGAAACCAATGTCAAACTGCCATCTCTCCATCTTGATTCATGAGCTGTTACAATAAATTATAGTTAGTGCTGTGGAAGGGATGTAGAGTTGTAGTTTGGTCTTTTTGTCTGTACCGAGCTATGCGAAATGAGCAGCAAAATGGATGAAAATATACGCCAAGTTAGAGTAAAACGAGTATAACATAATCCTCAAGCTGTGATGGAACATGGAGTGCTGGGGAAGGTGTGCTGTGTGGAACTGATAGGTACTGGGAAGAACTCCGACATCTCTTAAATGGGTTCCTGGTTTACAAGAAACCTTCTGGCATGACACTCACTGTAGAATAAACTGAAGGGATCATTACATCTAGTGAGTGGATGATGGGCGCCATGAACAGATACATTCGAAGTAATGTTAAGAATTATGTTTGACAACGATTTTCTAATAACATTGTCTTTCACAAAAATATACACACAAAAAGTCCCACTAAACATTAAACAGTTACAGCATATCACTGAGATACCATAGGTCACGGCTCAGGCTTGTATGTTAAGTGGTTAAGAAAGCTCCCAACACCTCCTCTTTAGCTATTCATTCTTCGATATGGCTGATTATCCTTTTGTATGTTATCTACTCAGACTATGGCGAAAGTGGAGGGATTTATGTAACACGGAAGAGAAGAGCAAAGTGTAATAAATTCAATAAATCGCCCGGTAAAAGGTCTCTGGGTGTTATTTGCCATAGAATATAAAAAATGTCCCTACAAAATAAGCTTTTTTTGTGCCAGAATAAATATCTTGAGGCTCTTATGACTCACTCTCAGCTGAATATAATGATCTGGATGTAGATTAGTAGAGTGTTCCCGATCATGTGAGAGTTAACGACACCTGTATCTACACTATCAGGCTACTATCTCTCTCTCTCTCTCTCTGCTGTACTTAATGGCATGGTGTCAGCAATAAGAGAAGAGATGTTTCCACCATGAGATTTTTTTTTTTTTTGTTCATGACTAAGAAAATGAGTGAATCAAAGTGAATCCCTTTACCGGAGAATACCTTAATGATAAAACTCCAATATTTGTTTTTACCTGATTTTTGTTTTTCCTGCTGTTTTACTTGTTTTGTGTTTTACCTGGTTTGTGTTTTACCTGTCTTGTGGTTTACCTGGTCTGTGCTTTTCATGGTTTGTGTTTTACGTGGTCTGTTTTTCATTGTTTGTGTTTTACCTGGTTTGTGTTTTACCTGTCTCTGAATATGTAAAAGATCAATCTATAATAGTGACATTAGTCTAAGTTATGATGTTTTTCATTGTTTCTGATACACAAAGATGTTTATTGTATTAAGCCTTCCTATTTTCTTCCCAAAAGAACACTGCAGTGTTAGATATAAATAATAACTCGTTTGTTTATCAGTCCTTGGGATCGATATTATAATTGCAGGTGTTAAGAAAAGCTTATAGTGGTAGGTGGTGGCGACCATCATCCACTCACTTGATGTAGTGCTGCCTACTTCTTCCTTAGCCTTTATCATTCTTTTTCTGTGCCTGCCCTCCTTTCTTCCTATTTCTCCTATATTTCCTGTCACTTCTTACTGCTTTTCTTTCCTTTACAGGTGGCATTACATTGAGTGACAAGCCAAATGGTTTCCTGTAAGCCAAGAAACCATTTACAACGCTGGGTGGTAACCATATAACCAAACCATACGTGCTCCCTACGTGTCAACAAGTGGGTTGGTGGAGGGTTAGTGCCTCTCCCCGTAAAAAAAAATAACTCAAAGTCAAATGGCCACCCCTTACGGGATTATGGTGTCTGGCAATAGATAGATAGATAGAAGAAAAGCTAACAGAATTAATCTAGAGTCAACACAGCGTCATCATCACAGGGAAAGAAAAGTGGACTGGTGATGGACAAACCACGAGATCGATACCCGATAAAGAGAGAACATCTTCAGAACTGAATATTGTTGAAGGCATATTATTTTAGCTTCAGTGAAACCCAGGAATATCTCATCAAATCGCCCCCATTAATATCATCACATTAATCTTGAACGGAACAGCCCTAGCATGTCTCATCATAGTCGGTTCCGTATATTTTCCAAACAATGGTAGGTGCAGTAAAGGAGTGTAATGCCAACTGTTGTATGTAGGAGGATGACTGCCGGACTTCAGGGAATGAACTGACTAGTGTTTTGTATGCCCAAGTCTTGTACCTAAAAATAATTCAATACATAATAAATAACTAAAAGATATTACAATCTTAGACAGACTGTCTCATATCCTCACTTTGTCTGTCTCATCTTTTCCGCCTTTTTCTTCACTTTTTTATTTATGTTGCTGTTAATCTCCTGTTTCTCCAGTCCGTATTTTTCTAGTTTACAGCATGATATGTTTTTTTTCTGTAGCATCTATGGCTTGTGTGTTATATTGCTAGATTGTCTTTATTCTTAACTTATTCAATTTCTTCTTTTCTTGCAACTGACGAAAAAGATGTCTTTCAGTAATTTAATTAAGGTGACGCCTGTTTTCTTGTTTTATTTACGTACTGAGAGGATGATGTTCAAATCACTGAAGAATTTTGCTAAGACTTTCATTTAGTATCTTCCCCCAACAAAACTTGTCCAAACCATTACCAGAAAATGATTTTACCAGAGATCTCACATTCAATGATGATAGTATCTTCCCCCAACAAAACTTGTCCAAACCATTACCAGAAAATGATTTTACCAGAGATCTCACATTCAATGATTAAAGTGATCAGTATATAAAAGTAAGTGCCAAGAGTGCAACAGTACACTCTATGGTGTGATTATTCTGTGAGTGTCATGGCGTTAGAGTCTAGAGTCATATTGCAATACGTGGTGGGAATGTGGGATTGAGTGTGCCAGCCAGTCAGCCAAACTCCACTCGCCCACTTACTCCACATCTGCTCTCCAGCTCAGCTGCTCTCACCTTCTGCCTTGCTCCGGTGCCCTGCTTTTCTGAGCCTCGAGTACGGTATGCAGTTAGACCCCATCGTAGGCAAACATAACACAAACTGTACGACGTCACTTACGAGATCTTTACTATAGCTGTTTCTGATGTCACACTGATGAAACAAACCTGTATTAACAATGGAAGAATCAGTTAACATATTTCCAATACTGTGCCGGAAATCAAACCCGGGATTCGCTGGTGAGAGCCAGACAGCATTCAACTGTATATACCACTCTCGGTAGCGTGGTCGGAGGTACTTGTTGGGAAGTCGATGTTGGGTTATTTAATACAACCAGAATAAGTCGTGAGACGTATTATCAACGAAGGTGAGTTTGTACAGGACTCTTGGGTTACTGAGTTTTATTGTAGATTTATCTTGATAGCGATTTACAATGATCTTTGCGTGACGGCCAGTCTCCCCTCTCTCCTTACTTTGCCCTAATTGTGCTCTCGTGCATTCTCTATACCCCTTCTCTCCCCAATCTCGGTAGCGTGGTCGGAGGTACTTGTTGGGAAGTCGATGATGGGTTATTTAATACAACCAGAATAAAGTCGTGAGACGTATTATCAACGAAGGTGAGTTACAGGACTCTTGGGTTACTGAGTTTTATTGTAGATTTATCTTGATAGCGATATACAATGATCTTAGCGTGACGGCCAGTCCCCCTCTCTCCTTACTTTGTCCTAATTGTGCTCTCGGGCATTCTCTATACCCCTTCTCTCCCTTTCTGATGTGAAGGGCTTCTCTCTGCCATTATATACAGGTGGGAAAGGATGTTTAGGTAAGGTAGTAGTGTCTAATCGATCTCCTGTGGGCTTCCACGTGTTTGAATACATCATGAGTTTCTTGCTTGTTTAGACTACGAGGATATTTTGAGAAACATCATATGTTAGGATTCTTGATAGTCTGGGACAACAGACTGTGTACAGATATCATGTGAAATCAGACACTACATCCTGTACATTGTGTAATGAGATATATACTAATGCCTATATAATATCTACACCACAACCAGGTAAAAGTTCTGTCACCTTGTCAGATACTTGTAACCAAGGTACCTTCGCCGCTACTCGTGTTCCTGAAAGAGAAAAGACAGCACCGTCGAATTCGTGCAAGTAGAGGCTTTTAACCATACCCAAACCAAGTCAGTATTTTTATATTTAAGATTTTTCCTGTGTCAATACAGGTTTACTTCATGATATTGACTTGCTGGATGTGCTATGGGTATGATTAAAAGCTTCTTCTTGCCAGAGTGCCAAGGGGTTGTCTCTTTCCTTTCAGGCCCTTAGTGGGGGCGATGGCATCTTGATTATAAGTATGTGACGAGGTGAGACAACTTTCACCTGGACGTGGTACGTGGCTTCCATCTGCAAGTATAGGCATCGATTTCCGTCACAGTATTGTAATACGTTAGTTGATATCAGTCTGACTGAAGAGATGGTGAAACAAAATTTTTCTTTAAGTGCTTTATCGACAGCAAACAGAGGGATCTTTAGTACTGCGCAGGAGCCCAAGCCATTAGCTAAATCCATATATCTATCTATTGCCAGACGCCTTAATCCCGGATGGGGTGATCACAGACAAATGTCACCCTGTCCCCAGCCATTTCATTGCCCTGCTCCGAGCTCACACCCCCCTCGTTCATATACCTCTCCACTCCATCCCTCTATCTCATACTTGGCCTCTCCCTCCCTCTCCCGCAACAGAAGGCCTGTTTATGCGCAACAAAATGCCTGCCAAAAATTCTAAACCCAAATGGTGGAACTCCTACATTAAGAATTGTCTGAAAGCTAAAAATCTTGCATATAAAAACTATAATACCACAAAGAGTCAAAGTTATAAAAATGATTACGATGTCCTTCGACGAAAAGCCAAAAAATTAATTAAATGCAGTAAGAAAAACCTTGAGGCACATATTGCAAGTATCAGTAAATCAAATCCCAAAGAATTTTTCAGTTACATAATTAGCAAAAAAAAGTAATTCCAACAATCGGTCCCTTGATCACAGATAACGGAGAGCACACTGATGATGAAACTATGATGGCGAAAATTCTTAATACGTTCTTCGCGTCAGTATTTACAAAAGAAAATATACATACGATTCCAGCTGTTTCCCCCATTCCTATAGAAGAGGGCAACATAATTACTGACATCATAGTTAGCGATCGCGATGTTCTGCTTGCAATAAACAAATTAAAAGAGAATAAAACACCAGGACCAGACAAAATATATCCACGTGCATTGAAGGAACTACAGAATGAAATATCAAAACCTTTGTCTGAACTTTTCAACTTATCACTTAAGAGCAGTAAGGTGCCACATGAATGGAAGCTTACTAACGTAACCTGAATATTCAAAAAGGGCAACAGAGCTACTAGAAAACTACCGCCCAATTAGTTTAATATCGGTGGTTTGCAGATTGCTTGAAACTGTTATCAAAGACAAGTTTGTGAAACACTTAGAAACAAACAATCTCATCAAAGATTCGCAACATGGTTTTCGTAATAATCGCTCTTGCCTCACGAATCTGCTGGACTTTTTCAATGATATACTAAATATGTATGATGAGACTAAATCTGTTGATGTGGTCTACCTAGATTTTCAAAAGGCCTTCGACAAAGTTCCACACAAAAGACTCCTTCAGGAGCTAAAGGCACATGGTTTCGGCGGCAATGTTCTTGGTTGGGTAGAAAATTGGCTCTCTGGACGAAAGCAAAGAGTACAACTCTTTGGAGTTGTACATTAATGGAAAAGAGTCAGACTGGATAAACGTTACTAGTGGAGTGCCACAGGGTTCCGTGTTAGGTCCTATTCTTTTCTTAACATAGGTAAATGATACTGACGAAGGATTGTTTTGTAAGATTTCAAAATTTGCTGATGATACTAAAATAGGTAACAGAGCAGAAACAGTACTGCAAAGGCAAGCAATTCAGAGATATCTTGATCAGCTGTTTAACTGGGCCCAAGTTTGGCAAATGGATTTTAATATTAATAAATGCAAAGTGCTAAACATTGACAGGAAAAAGGTAAGAGCTAGTTATAGCATGAATAATGTCCAACTTGATATTGTAAACCACGAAAAAGACTTAAGAGTTATAATAAGAGACGATCTGAAACCAAGCAAACAATGTACAGAAACAGTGAAAAAAGACAACAAATTGATTGGATTCATAGGCAGAGCATCTGAATATAATTCCTATAATATCATCCTCAGTTTGTATAATTCCTTAGTACGACCGCACTTGGAGTACTGCATTCAGTTTTGGTCACCGTATTATAAAAAGGATATGGAAAAGCTTGAAAGAGTGGAGCGAAGGATGACCAAAATGATACATAGATTGAGAAATAAACCATACGAGGAACGTTTAGGAGCCTTGAATCTCTTTACCTTAACTAAACGGAGGATACGATGAGATTTAATTCAAGTATTCAAAATATTCAAAGGACAAGATAACATGGCTGTCAATAAATACTTCACAGTTGATTACTCGAATTATACTAGAGGCAATGGGCATAAAATAACTGGCAAACGATTCCAGTCACATGAAGCTAAGCATTTCTTCTTCAGTTGAGTTGTAAATATATGGAATGAATTGCCCTCCAATGTAGTAAACTGTAATACAACACTAACCTTTAAAGGTCGCTTGGATTAATATTTGTCGTCTAACCCCCAGCTTACTATGTTTACTCCCGAATAAAACACTTGTATATATTTTTATTTTATTCTATTCTTTTAGAGCCTGGATCACCTTACTAAATGCAAATATATGTACGGTGATAATGTTTTAAGTTTCTTCCCGCAGAGTCCAACAGATACCACGGGATCACTATATTTACATGTATCTGTAACTTTTGAATTCCTGCAGAGTCCAACTGAGACCACGGGATTATTAGCTATATTCACGTGTATCTGTTTCTTTTGAATTCCCGCTGTCCAACTGAGACCACAGGATTACTGTACTCAAGTTTTTATGTCTACAGAGTCTCATCGTCCGCAGACGCCCCGTCAACTCAGTGTACCCGTACATAGTGTCATGCGTTATTTATTTATTCGATTATTCATTGTACTTTACTACTTTCTCTTTCAGGTTATTCATACTGGTAGCTTATAGATAATGTATTATATAATGTAGCTTTTCCTTTTCAGTCTTTCCTATGAAATTTCCATGTCAGTTTTTCCATGGTGCATGGTGGTTTTTCTCACTTTTTCTTGCCAGTTTTGACTGGAGGGTTTGGAGGCGGGGGGAGCCTTCTTGCTTTACTATCCTTATCCCTCAGCATGTAGAGTTAGATCTTGTAGTCGAAGTCTACTCTGTAACAAACAGCCTCGAAAGGACCATAATGTCTATTACTGTTTGCTTTCCTGTGTACTCCTATGTACTCACATACACTCTCCTCGTCAGTCTCTCACTCTCCATCCTCTCCACCTGTAATACCGTAATTTTAAGGGTAATTTAAGTATAATATAAGTTAGTATAAATGTAGTATAAGTTAGTATAAGGGTAATATAAGTTATAGTAAGTGTAACATAACTGTAACCTTGAACCCGAGATATTATTTTCTCTACACAGTGGTTTGGTCAACCGTTAAATTCCATATTCAGATTTAATCTCTATCACTATTCATAGTGTGAGTGAAACACTATTATTAGTGGAACTAAATTGAGGAACTATGTGAATGCGATCGACTTTATACATATGAATCAGTCGCTTTCCCAGCCAGTCCGAATGACAACAAAACTTTAGCAAGCGTTTAACAATCGCGAATTTTTTTCTTTGTACTTTGAATTCGAAATTTGTAGGTCAGTGTTAATAATATCCCCCTCTTGTACTATATAGTAGTAAATTAACGATTATCTAAATTCTAATTTCTGATAATCGTCATTGGTAATCGCGAATCTTGCATTTTTGGCCTTGCTGCACAAAGTCACGTAACACAGCAACTGCGAGTCATAGATACAAGTTGTTCAAATACTCATTTGTTTGGATTTCAGGATAATTATAAACCCCTTACACATGTCACAAAATTTTAAGCATCGTAAGTCAATCCATCCATGAAGCTCGAGTGTAAACAGATTTTTCATATCCCTTGGTAGTAGGTGTAAAGACTCTAATGTTGCAGAGTGATCAGTCGAAGTTGTGGTCAGTCCCAAGGATTAGAACAACCGAGGCAATATAAAATTGCGAGTCGTACTGTACATAGAGGCGTCACTTTCCCGTCGCCCTTCTATTTGCAGGTGAGTGTCCGCATGCTCAGTATTCCCCCCCCCCCATCCCCTTTGTTTCTGTAATGTAAATCCTCTCATATATTAATAATTGACTTGTTAATGTTCCCCCCCCCCAAATCCTTTCGTGTCATAGTCACTTTCCCGTCGCCCTCCTATTTGCAGATTGTCGCCACCACTTCATTTCGTCTGCCCACACAAGCGTTGAAGCCGTCTGGCTCACACTGACTGCCTAAATGCCCACTACACTAAAATTCCCCTCCCCCCCTCCTTTTTCTGATTCACATAACCCTAATGCAAATTACCTGGTCCACTGAAATTACTCTATTTTCTTATATATATCTTGTGACTGAAACAAATAGTAAGCCTGCGTGTACCTAGTCCTAAGAAGCTGCTGAAAATTTTATTCCACATTTTAAGTGTCGATCTGTTTACATAGTTCCTCTCTTAGTACTGTATTATCTGGCGTGTGATCACCGAGGGAAATTCAATAAAAAAAATTTGGTCCCAAAGGTATACTCTGTAGTGGTATTATCTGAAGGTCATTTCCCGAGGAGCCCACTCGAGGCCACAGGATTGCTGGGTTCATGTTGATAGTATTATCTTGAATATTAATCTAATATGTGTGAATTCATGTCCCTGGAAGTGGGAAATCAAGCGTGTTAGTGATATCTGAATTGTTGATTCTGTAGGAATGATGATTGAATTCATGAATGATGATATTGAATGGAGTATCCATATAATTGTGAAGGACACTATACTAGCGAGTGATAATATCATCCTGAGTATCATACAGTTGTGAAGGACACTCCATTAGTGTGTCAAAATATTACTCTGAATATTTCTGTAATTGTGAAGGACACTTATTTAGTGTATGATAATGCATTTATGTGAATAGTCGGTTCAACTGTATATTGGGGTACGAGAACCTCATTTTAAATACTTACCCCGTTGGGATATTTGATGCTCATATTTATCTACTTCTTTTGAATTATTAATTCTAATTATGCTTATTCTGACTAGAAATTTCCTCAGTGCAAAGTGTAATTTATTTCCTAAGTTCCTAGTAATTCTTAATCTGTAAAGTAATATTTCTTTTTTATTCAAATTTTGTTTCGTCTTTTTTTTTTTATTCTTCGTATTAGTAAATATTAGGTTAAGTTTTCATTGAGTTAAAGTCTTATCATCCCCCTAAGGAGTATTAATCGTGAGGTTGAGTGGCCCGCAAGATGTGCTGATATCTTATTACTCTCGCACTCTGTAATAAGAACACGCTACCCTAGTTCTCTTACTGTATTCTCAAAGCCCCAGAAGTCCTCATAATTTTTTTTTCTGGTGGAATAAATTTCCAGTCTACGCTTGGTTGTGGGAGCATACTCTCTAAATCTCTGATTCTTTTGGTAAGTCAAAATTGAGATCTCTGCACTAGTCAAAATCTCGACATCTACACTTGTGACAGAGGTGGTGCTTGTTAGTTCCCCATCATTGCAATCACTTCAGATTTTCGACCATTACACACATGCCGAAACCATCTCATTGTGTTTCTCATAATGCTTCCTATCACATTCACATCCACACCACAAGCTTCTTCACTTCCTCATTTGTCAGTCTGTCTCTCCATGTGACTCCACGTGCTCCTTTCAAATAACTCATTTCACTGCTCTCACTCTTGACTTCTGTCACTCCAACAAGCTCCAAGCTTCACTTCCATATTTTAGAGTTGGTATCACAATACTGTCATGTAGTACCTTTTTCACTTCCATGGTCATTTATTTCCCTGTTTCTTATCACTGTTTTCAATGAAGCAGCAACATTTCTTCCTAGCTGTACCCTTTCAAGCACTTCACTCTCTAAACTTCCATCCTTATTCATCACACTACCCAAGTACTTAAATGCACTCACATTTTCCATTTCCTCCACATCAACCTCACTGTACATTCACTAACTTCATTCCTCTCGAAGACCATAATTTTACTCATCCCTACATTCAACTTAAGTTTCCGTTTCTTACACACTCTCCCAAGCTCATCCGAAAAGTCTTGCAGCTCCCTTCGTCTTCACTTAACAACACAGCATCATCTACAAAGAACAGTACATGGAGTTTCCAAACACTGCCCTCTCTCACTAGGGCCGCTCCAGAATCCACTGCTCTACCGTGAATCTCTTTTATAACCCCATCCATAAACAGACTGAACAACCATGGAGACATGACACATCCTTGTTTCAATCCAGCCTTCAAATAAAAAAATTCACTCAGTTCACTATCCACACGCACTGCAGCCTTAGCACCCTCATACATACTCTTCACAGCCTTCAACAATTTCCCATCTACTCCATACATTCTTAATACTTTCCACAATCCTTGTCTATCCCCCTTATTATATGCTTTCTCCAAATCCATGAGGGTCGCATACAACTTCTTTCCCTCTCCAGAAACTTCTCCACTAAAGATCTAGGAATGAATATCTGATCTACACAACCTCTTACCTTCCTAAAACCTCCCTGCTCTTCAAATAATTCCCGTTATTTCCCTAATTCTGTCAAAAAGAATCCTACCATATACTTTTCCTATTACACTAAGAAGACAAATGCCCCATTGATTACCATACACTTCTTTTTCCCCTTTTCCTTTCTACAGGGGAATAATTATGCTTGATTTCCAATCCTCCGGGACTCCACCTTCCTCCCAGGCCAATCTGCACATCTTCCACATCCATTCTACTACTATCTCTCCTCTATGGTTCAGCATTTCACCACACACTCCATCAATTCCTGGGGCTTTCACCATTTTACTTTTCTTCATTGCTTCCACATCTTCCATCCTACTGATTTCTTCCTCTCTTCTCACATTCCTCCGTCTCCCAGCCATTCCCCAGCCACTTATACTTGCATTATTTTCATTCTTTATGTTCAACAATTCACTGAAGTGTTCTCTCCATCTGCTCACTTTTTCTCCCTTGTTCACTACTAATCTACCATTTTTATCTTTCACTCCCCAACTAACTTTTTCGGCACGTGCTTACCTTTCTGAACACCAATGAAAAGTAGAATGGTGTACAAGTGTATCAGATAAAGCACTCTTGGAAATAAGCGGTGAAGTTGTCTGGATCACCACTGTATGAGACACAGGTAACTTGCGAATGGTAGAAGTCATTCAAGTCAACGACTGAGCTGTTGTTAGGGGGAAAAATGTAATTCAGGAGGAAAATGTAATATTGTATAATTGGAGCATACAATTTATAGCTGTGTGTGCAAGGAATGACTATCGAGTAATTTATTACGAGAGAATAGACCCGTGAAATCAAGTGGCAATTTCACTTTTATGCTGGCTTACTTCGCCAATTCTCTAGAGTCGAGAATTTATAGATTTTCTCAACGGTACACAGCTGAGACTAGACGCTCAAGTAGGCTGTAATATTGTACCGTTGGCCTCTGAGAAAGTTAGTTTCTCCCCTTAACATTCAAATAATAATGATAATAATAATAATATTAAACAGGATCTTGGCCGAGCCAAACTCCTAGCTAGCACAACGGATTTAAGGATTAATGCCTAAAGCTGGCCTAAGTACCAATCGTGATTAATACAGAGTTGTGCTAACGTGGAGTAGCAAAAGTGTACTAAATATGTGGGGAAATTAAACACGACTGTTACATTTAACAAAGCTCAAGAAAACGAACTGTAAATTTATTGAATACAAGAAAATAAATTTGCGTTACATGAGTCCAATTCAAATCAAGAAAGGGAAATGCACTCACTCAGACAAATAGCTAAATAACCCAAAAACTTAAGCCTAGGAAAACAAAAGGAAATACTAATCAGTATAGATGACACCGTGCTGCTGTAGTCGATCACCAATTGGTAGGAGCTTCGGGAATACACGCCAATATAAGCTGAGATCTGAAATTGGTAAGAAAAGTGATCACTCGAGCCTTCGCAAAGTGTACTGCACAGACCGAGACTACAAAGCAGACTGGCTCTGTTTCTGAGTGTCTGATGCAAGGGCATGTGAAAAGGGTGTGGCCGGTAATGGCCAGGGAGGCGGAAGTGATAATTCAGAAATTATCGCTCAGAGGAATGCACCGTCTGCAAATAAAAACAATCACTCGTGAAAGAATGACGAAAGTTTTGACAACTTGATCCGAATATAAGTACGCGAGCGGACGGTTGAGAGAATGAGCGAAATCTCGTGCATTTCAGAATCATTCGTTGCTCCCGCAAAATCACTCGATGTCACAATTTACGTTACATAATTTTTCGATGTAGAAATCTCATGACATTATGCCCCTGAAAAATCAAATTTTACTCTGGAAAAATTTGACATTATATATACTGTAT